>JAUTXW010000770.1:0-247214 GCA_030620095.1 Kuschelorhynchus macadamiae | reverse complement strand
GACCAATTGCTATCCTAGCGAATAGTTTATTCAAATAATTGAATAATATATGGTTGCGCTATTTTCTACTTTTGACTTACTAGACTTACTTAGACATTTTCGATTTATTGCATAAACCTTGTAAAACCAACCTTCAAAGGTTACTGACTTAAAAGTCTCCCCTTTTAAATATTTCACATTATTTATTTTTTCGTATTTAATTCATAACAAATTCCTTTATAAATAGAAATATGTAGAATTCACCTTACAACGCCATTTTCTCTTCCATTCTCTCCTCATTGGCGAAATACTCTAGAAACGGCCTTACTATATAGTATATACTTACACTATAATTTTGAAAATCTAGTCAAGATTAATTAATAGTAAAAATTATTGTCCTCATGAATACTTTAAAAATTGTTAGTGTTTATTATTTTATAATTAAGTATCAATTTTCCAATAAAAACTTTAATAAAATATTATTAGATAGTTAATTAAAAATAAAAGGAAAATCATCTATTATTTCAAATTTAAAATTATAATGATGTGAAAACCTCATTTGATATACATACCTGCTCAAGGAAAATTAAGTATGTAATGTTCGTCAAGGGAAATTGCCATCTACAATTCCGCGATTACATTATCATTCATTTTCTTTGTGTTCGAATTTGATACCCGTATTTTCCAAAGTTCAATCAAAGAGATCAGGTCCCAAGCTCTTTTCGTATGATTTATTTCTTCATCACTTCAAAATTCAACACGGTTTGGAACGAGAGAAAATCCGCAATCTAATAGTCATTTTTATCTCTTAGTCTGTGTCTTTTTTAAAGGAAATATTTGTGTTCGTAACCAAGATGTTTTCTTACTTGAAAATTTAATATAAAACGTTTTCCCATCTGTTTGGTATGTAGAATGTACTCTGAAATATGTAGAAAGGCAGAAGTAGAAATGGGCTGTTTTGATGCGAATATTTTGCGTAATCTAAACACTATTCTTCCGCTTATTTTTCTCATTTAAAAGATGAAATACATTTATAGAAGCTAGTTAAATCAGTTTAATTAACTACAAATCTTAGAACAAAATGGTGTTATACAGGGTTGTTCAAAAGAAACGTACAACATTCATATCTTCTGAATGAGCCATTTTTCACAAAAATTCTGGAACACGTGAAGTGGTTTAAATAGTTGTTCGTTTTTTGTAATATTTTCAGCCTCCTCCCGTACCTTTTAATTTGTAGGCACCCCTTTTTTTTTCAAATGGCAAGCTTAATCATGTAAGGGCTCTATGAGAAGGTCTTCGAAAAGTGAATCCGATACTAGCAACCAATTAGGGGTCTGCTGATTTTGTTTTAATTTCGTGGTAAATATTATCAACACTTCGAATACTTTCAGCTGGTAAATTAGTCTATTCTTATTTTATCTTGTAGGGCCTGTTTGGTCTATTGTTAAACACTTTCTCCTTCAAATACCTCCATAGAAACGATGATGTATGGTCCGGAGACCTTTGTGGCCATTCAATGGGGCTACGTCTACCTATCCTCCTATTTGGAAAAAATTGATGGAAGACCTTTGAAGATGTTTACCAAAATGCGGTGTTGCGTCATCTTGTTAAAACCATATTCTTTTACTGGGAATGTCTGGATCATACTTGTTAGGAAACATTACTGCTAATGCAGGTATTAAATCGGATGAGAGGAAATTAAGTATCCTCAACAGTAAGATTTTCTTCAAGGAAATATGGTACTAAATTTCGGTTATTTATTATGCCATCCCATACACTGACTTTTTGGGGAAGTTGTGTATATCCCTTACGTATCCACTGTGGATTTTGATCAGACCAGAATCAAATCAAGTCTACTGCTCATTCTATTTAAGTAAAATGTACCCTCACCTGAGGTAGATATTTTGAAAAAATATGTTATTTTCATGTCTTCACAGAAATTCTATCATTGCCATCTTCAATAATGTAAAGATGTACAACATACTCTTTATATGGAAGATACTTCCGGCTTTAATAACCGCTTTACAGAAGATCTACGAATATCGTTATTTAGCGCTAAAATATTAGTTGTAGAATGTGGACTTTCTGGTACTGATCGGAGTAGGTATATTAAGTTTTTTGTCTTTAGTTAAAGCACGTGGTCGGCCAGTTTTAGTTAAATCCGCAACGATTCCATGCTCCTCAAATTTGTAAAACATCCTACTGACACTTGACCACGTAAGTGTATTCTTGAGATACTTTTCATTGAACAACCCACAAACTTCATCCTGGCTCCGTACTTTGTCTCCACAACCCTACAATATCACAATTTCAATACGGTGGCTTTCTGAGAGCACTATAATTCAAAAATATCAAAATTCTAAAATATTCACACTTGCTTACATGATCAAACTGAAAGATTAACTGAATTTATTATTTTATGTGTACCTGCGAAATAAACAATCAAAAATTTGGGTATATTTTTACCTGTATTTTGCGATATAAAAAATTGTGACGTTAGGAAGTTGCCTCTTAACGTATAGAGCAATAATAAATACCACTATCTTTTAATCAATTCTTTCAAGAAAATTCAATGAAATTTTCCCAAGTCACTGGCTAGGGTCTAATAATTCATGGTAACCAAGGTCATTCCGCATTACACCATAAGGTTCTACTTTTATAAATAACATGTTCCCACATGTTCTAGGTTGCCATATGAAAAAGAAAATTTTTATTTTGTGGGTATTTTATTTATTTTTATAATTTATTCACATTAATCGTTTACATGTTATAAAGGTAAAGGTACTACATCTTTATCTGTATAACAGGAGCGTGTATATATATTCTAACGGTTCTTTTACCTGTTTTATTTTTTGCTAATCAGCTTTTTCGAAATTAATTTAAAATGTTTAAATCAATGTCTCAGCAACATGACACAAAAAATCATTGCTAAAAGGTCGTTTGCTTAAATAAGGCAAACTATTGAAAATGAGCACATAGCTTCAGCAATTTTTCTTCCTAGTTGGCCCCTACTCGTGCAAAAATACCTGGAATGTTACATACCCTGTTGCATCCATATTTCTACAGTGTTTATATAACCAAAATAATCAATTAAAATATGGGGATCTAGGAGGCTACGAGTGTATTCACCTTGTATTCGGCATAGCCGTCGTGCATAAACGATAACCCGATTTTTGGCATTAGTCAGATGTGTTTCAGGGAATCGAAATACGGGTGTGTCTAATTTGCTGATCTAGAATGAATAATTGCCAGGTACTAGGAACACAGCTATAAATGGGTCAAAATTGGTACAGGTTCTATCTATCGATAGTACTTTCTGCCAGGAGTAGCACCGATCCTCTGTCAATGTTCGAAAGGGTACTTTACTCTTTAACATTTTTACAAAAATGTTGCCAGGTACTAGACAAATAGTTGTAGGTAAGTCAAAATTTGCGCAAGTACTAATCATCGATAGTACTTTCTGCCAGGTGGATCACAGATCCTCTGTCAATGTTAAAAAAAGTACTTTACTCTTTAACATTTTTACTAAAAAGTTGCCAGGTACTAGACAAATAGCCGTAGCTGAATTAAAATTTGGGCAAGTTCCAACCATCAATACTGCTTCTGCCAGGAGGACCACCGATCCTCCGTCAATGTCTAAAAAGTTACTTTACTCTTTAACATTTTTTCCAAAAAAGTTGCCACGTAATAGACAAATAAATGTAGGCGAGTCAAAATTTGCACAAATACTAACCATCGATAATACTTTCTACCAGGAGTACCACCGATCCTGTGTCAGTGTACAAAAAGGTACTTTACTCTTTCACATTTTTACAAAAAAGTTGCCAGGTACTAGACAAATAGCTGTAGGTAAGTCAAAATTTTCACAAGTACTAATCATCGATAATACTTTCCGCCACGTGGACCACCGGTCCTGTGTCAGTGTTTAAAAAATTACTTTACTCTTTAAAATTTTTACAAAAAAGTTGCCAGGTACTAGACTTGACAGAAGATCGGTGATGTTCCCGACAGGAAGTACTTGATAGTACTTATATTTTTGTTTATTGAAAAACTGTAGACTTCCAAATATTCTTTAATAACATTTCTCATAGATACTAAGTTAACTTTAAAAAAAAAACGGCTTTTTTATTAAACGATGGTGTGTTTCTTAGTCTGCTTTCATATTTTTTATTTGGCACTACATCCGGCTGGTGGGCTGGTCACTGTCAGAGTGCGGGCATTATGCGATTTATGTGCAGCAACCGAATCGAGAATTTAAATTCACTACGACTATGATGGTCTCTATGTATATAAATACGATGTATTTTTGCAGTGTTACCCTGTGCCATGCCCTAAAGGAAATTGATATCTGTCATTTCAGCGTTGAGTAAACTTCATTATTATTAATAATTCAAAAACAAAAAAGTACTGAAAACTAATTAAACGGGTTTTGAAAACGTTGTTAAAATTGGTAGGGAATTATCTAGGTAAGCATTTTTGAAGTTTAAAACTACACCTATATGTACAAAAAAGATGTTTTATCAGTATATTACTTTTTACGACTGATTTTTCTAGTGTGTTTTTATTAAAAAAATGTGGCATAATTGAACTAATTTTTTTAAATATATTCCAGAACGGTTCGTCGCAGCTGAAATGTTCAGCGGATTGTTTAGTAAATTATTAGTTACGTCTTTAGGAGAATATACCAAACTTTTAGAAAACATTGGCTACACCTCTTTGTGCAAAATCAATACTTCTGATAGGATTTACGTACGCTAATGGAATGTATGAAAAAACCTAAAGCGTTGTTAAACATTTCGAATAATTAAATATTTTACCGTTAAAAATTGGACTTTTGGTCGCATGTTTCTACTTCTTTTTCTTCATAACATTAGGTCAGAAATACGCTGTTTAAATTAAAATTTACCAAATTCAACTAGTCCGTCCAACAAAACTAGAAATTTAAATAGAAAGGGCATTGTTAACTTGTCAAAAATTAATAACCATGAATGCAAATCAAATTGGAGCAGCAAGCGTAGCGAGAGAGAAGACAAGTAACTGAAAACCGATTTGGCAGCATTGGTTAAAAGGACATGGTTAACTAGTAATAACTAAATTCATTGGAAATAAATGACAAGCAACATACATGTTTGGATATAATAAAGAAACAAAAATATTAGAGGTTTTTACAGTTCTTTAACAAAAACATAGTCTTTTGCAAATGGTGAGTAATAAAAAATTTGTTGTTACCAACCTTAATATATTTTTTTGAAGGGAACTGCAAACCAAACTAGAATTATGAGAAACCCAAAGCAAGTTCAAGCTGAAAGGCAGACAAAAAAAGTAACTGACCACGAAAATATGTGTTCCATTTAATGTGTATATAAAAATATTAACGGTAAATACAATACTTTGAAAAGATGTTCGCTAATAAATTATAAACAAAATGATCTGAAAGATAACAGCGGAAATGCCTAGTAATGTGTAAAATTTATTGACTTTCCATACAAGAACATATGTAAAACATGGTAAATAAAACTCATTTAATTATTTTAACAATAGCAATATGCAAAATTCCAAATTCTGCAAAACAGAGTTGGTCCAATTAAATGTATACAATTAATATCAACACAACATTTTTAAAATACGAGTTTTTTTTTTAATTAATTAAAGACTGTTCATCTCTCTGAGCGAATACTATTTTCAAAACTCTCCACTAGACCTTAACTAACTTAAATAACGATAGCTGCAGCTAAACGGAAAAAGAATTAAATAATATTGATATTGTAAAAGATTTAAAATTGAAAAAAAAGGTATAAGCCGGTTTAAAATTGTTTGGTAGGTATAACTTAACTAAAAATAAACGTAATTTTGTTTGTTACAAAGGTCGTAGCATATGATATTACACGATAAACAATTATAATAACATTTTAAAATTTGCTCTCTTGAATAACTCATCCATGACTGTGTCTATATTAGTATTACAGCTTGTTAACAATCGGTGCATTCGTATCCCAAGAAATTTTTTTAAAGTAAATAATAGATCAGTGAGCAGAAAAAAAAATTAGAAAACTGTAAAACAATTGAAATTCTTCCTCTAAATTTACTTCAGGCGCTAGTTATTCATGGTTTCATCATGTACTGCCAAATAATTATTGTAATAAAAGTATTCGTTAACATTATCAACGAATTATCACTGCGCTTGTGGGTATTACTTGTCGTTTTTGGATTTCATTATGTAGGGCGGTTTGGGTTTTCTCGAAGGTGTCCCTGGCAGTCCAATAATTCTTGTAAAGGCATCACTTGGCACTGCTTCTAATTGAGTTATTTCTGTGTAAAGTTTTTCGATTTCCTCCCATTTTTGTTAGTCCGTTCTGCAGCTCTTCGTGTCACTTGAGGGGTATATTTTCTAGTAGTTTTTCAAAAGTGATTTTGCTTAGGCAGGACTATTCCTTAATAAACGTGTCTTTTCGGGACATTTTACTGTCACTTTTTATGGTTCGGCAATTTTTGTCTGCGATACTTTAGCTTTTTTGCAGTCTCGGAGATACTTTTTTATTTCCTCGTATTTATTTTTGATTTGGTCAAAATATTTAGTGGTGAGGTAGGAATGTTCGAGTATTTCTAGTTTTAATATGTCGGCATGATTTTTCTTAACATAGTTTCATATATTGTCGGCTGCTTAGTTCCGGACTGCAATGTTAGTTTGAGTTTTTCAGTAATTTGCGTCTTTTTTACAGTTGGTTAACAGCTAGTTAAGTTCTGTTCCCAATTTCTTCTGAGTTTGTTGTATGCTTTCTATCAGGTTTTCCTATAGTTTGGTTAAGCGTCTCTCTAAGGGATGTGCTGACGGCGTAGGGTAGTTGTTATTCAAGAAATTTTGTGATGTCTCTCTAGGGGCTAATTTGGCGGTGTCTGTGGGCCGTATAGATGGCTTCCTGTATGTGCTTCTTGCTTCTTTTGTAGCATCTGTGGGCCGTATGGATTAGTTTTTGTAGAGCTTCTTGTTGCTTTGGCGGCGTCTGAAGGTTTTATTGATGGAATACTCTAGAGCTTCGTGTTGTTTCTATAGAAGTTGCTCTGGCGGCGCCTGAGGGTCGTACTAATTGGTTCCTGTAGAACTTCGTGTTTCTTCTACAGAACTGCATGTCAGCATCTGTGGGGCGTATTGATTTTTCTTCCAGGAGCTTCTAGTGCTTCCCTGGGGACTGGTTTAGCTGCGGCAATGGGCCGTATTGATTGGATCCTGTAGAGCTTCTTGTTGCTTTTATAAAACCGCTTGGCGTCTGTGGCCGTATTGATCGTTCCTTCAGGAGCTTAGTGGTGCTCCTATAGGAGCTGGTTTCTTGTAGTTCGAAGGATCATGGACAGACGAGAGGGAATGACCCTGGCTTTCGTGATATAGAGTATTATTTATCCCTACGGTCTTGACGAGCCAAGAATGTTTTTGTAGGTTTGTGCTCTAGTAGTACATTTAAATGAGTATAAAATGCTATACGATTCGATACTGGTGTATTTTCTCTTCATAACAACTATGCATACGAAATAAGTACAAACAATTATTCTATCGATTTAACTTAAACGTGATGCAGTCAATGTCAGGTTACTATACTTCGTGTTACAAACATAAAAAATTATGTAAAGATTTGTTTAATATAAACTTTAAACAATTTTCTTAGGTGATAATAAAAATATTAAAAATGTAATTTTTAAGGAAATTAGTTCTTAACAAATAATTTAAATTATGGCTTGAACATCAAGTTCATTTTTCACGAAAATACAGATTCAGCCATAATTATTGCTTATTCGGCAACAACGTGATACCATACTAACCCAGTATCTACAGGAACTCTACTTTACTGTCATTTAGCTAATGCTCAGTCAAACATATAAATCTTACAATTATTTTATTATAAAAATATTCTGAGGAAGAACAGGTTGGCTTTCATTCACTAAACTAGCATCGTCGTGGCATCTTGAAAATTATATTTGTTTTTCTTTGGAAATACAAATCGCCGAATTGCGGTCTCATTTGGCCATTCGCGTTGTACGCATGTTTAAGTTATTCAATGGGAATTTTGTTTTAAGAAAAGCAGATGTCTCATTTTCTTTTGTTTTTTGATGTTATTTTTATTGTTGAAATAATAGCCTCAGCTATACCAAACGAGCACATATCATCACAAGAGACAATAAAAGTACTTTTATGGTTTCGCCAAATGAACACCTAGGTACATTTCTAATCTTTACAACAATCACACAATCTACCGATAATGAATTCGACGCTATGTATTTTTTATATATATCCATTCATACTCCGGCCACCCTTTAAAAACAAAATCAATAGAAACGATTGTATTAAAATCCAAACAACGGACGAATCAGTAATGCCAGAACTTTTTGATTAACAGTAATAGGAGAGCTGTTATAATATTAATAGATTTCAAGCAATATTAATAAGTTAGATGCGTAAAAACCGAACGACTAAAAAAAAGTCATCACCTTAACTTAAATAGTAATAGATTTAAAATTATCATTGGCTTGTCGTGAGTAACGTGAGCGTATAACTACCCGAACACTAGAGCTAACAAATGCGTCGCCATGCAACGTTTTCGTCTTATTTATCTTAGGGGTTATTTTCCTATTTAGCTTTGCGATACGGAGGACCAATTCATATAAAAGTGTCTGTTATATAAAATAAAAACAAAAATTGCATATATATTTAAAAAACCGTAATTTTCAACCGACTTGCTCAAGGATTCTTTTACCGATTTGGATGAAATTTATAAGAAATGTTTAGCGTAGTGCCGGAGGATATGGGTAAGTTTAAAGTTATTACTAATGTGGCCTTTGGATGTGTACACAAAGCTCCGAGCATTAATAATAGTTACTATTTGAATGACTTTGAAAATAGTCTTATTAATTTATGCCCAAATTATCATGAAATAGTGTGTCTTGGAGATTTTAATATTGACTTGCTTGATGATAATAACTCTACAGTTTCATATTTTAGACAATTTCAGGTTAAAACAGATTGTTAATTTTCCCACTTGAGTTACATCTAATATTCATGCGTTACTTGATATTAATTTGAGTAATAGTCACCATTTTGGATTTTGAACTTATTTATGCATATTTTGATTTTAAGTTAAATATTCCGAAAAAAATGCCACACACGTGGAGGGATTATAAAAGTTTAGAACAGGGCGTACTGAATGAGCGCCTTCAGACCATACCATGGCGCAATATTTTTGATTTAAATAATGTTGATAAGAAAGTAAATTTTTTTAGTGACAATTTAAGTACACTCGGGGAAATGTATGGTCCTTTAATAAAAAGTCGCAATAAAAAAAAGGGGAGACCGAGGATAACTGAAAATATTAAAACGCTAATTAAACAAAAAATAAAGCTTTATGTTATATATTTATATTGTGGAATGATTTGAAAAACTCAACATAATATATTCTAGTGAAAAAAAGAAACTATTCTGGCAACTCTTTGCAATGTCAATAACATTAATCAATATTTTATTAATTCTATACCGCAATCAAATTATAATGATAATTTAGATACTTCTCCCGACCAAAAAGGCAGAATCACAGTACGTTAGAGTTTGGAGGAATCTCTGAATATGCGATTAGCATGCAACTTTGGGAAATTAAATCTATAGCAGTCGGTGCGGATGGTTTGTATATAGATTTTATATTAATATGTTGTCTTTTTATTGTGCCTTTCCTACGCCGCATTATCAGTTTTTGTATATCAACGTCCGTTTTTCCTATACAATGAAAATTGGTGCGTGTGGTGCCTTTCCTAAAGATCACCAACCCCTTTGATTACAGTGAGATAAATTATTTCTGTATATTCAAAAATTCCCAAAAAGTTATTGAAAAACAAATTATTGCACATATTGAAAAATATAATATTTAGCCAGAGATACAGTCTGGCTTTAAGAGGGGGCATAGCTGCGCTACGGCGCTTTTAAACATTACTAATCGCATTTTCGGAGCAACGGATTTAGGTCTCTGCACTGTGTTGGTGTTGTTAGACTGTCCTAAAGCCTTTGATACTCCTAATCATAAATCCCTTTAAAATTTTAAAATTCATTGGTTTTGGAGATAGTGCTATAAAGTTAATGCAGTTTTTGGAAAATAGCTCTAGCGAGTTCTTTACCTACCTACCATTGTTAAACACTGTTATATGCAATTATATGGTAATGTTATACAACTTATGTACTCCTTTCATCCCGCTAGTTATCGCAGAGTTTGACAAAATATCAATAGGGACCTTGACAAAAATTTTAATATATCCAATGATCATTCTTTACTTTCAAATACATATAAATGTATGGCTATATTGTTTGGAAGATCGGTAGATCGAAAAAAAATTATCTGATAATCTGGTAAACATGGTTAATAATGTAAATATAAAACGGAAGCTTACACGACGTTTAGCCTTCGATTGCACGAGGCCTCTTCAGGTATCTTTACTCCACGAGATCTAAACACACAACACACATTTCACATTCATTAAATAAAATGTTTGTACTCGTGAAAAATCTCCCCTTTAATGTTTTATCGTTATTATTCATTATTACCAGTCACCTGGTAATATTTTCGTAAAAATCCAATATGGCAGAACAGTGTAAAAAAATCTGTTAAAGTGGTGTATTATTAAGTATTTTTTATATTGTCGATGTTTCGCAACTTTATTTTTGCATTCTTAGGACACATATATAGATTCTATATCCTGCATGAAACCCATATCAGCATGAGTATTGAGTTTCTAAATGGTTTTCGTTAACGACCTTCTTGTTGTTATGTTAGAGGGGTGTGCTATTTGGGATTAGGAAATATCTGCGGCCCAACGGAGTAGGTAAAGACTGATAAAATGGGATTCATGCAGGATATAAAATGTTTATGTTCTGAGGATGCAACAAAAAAGTTGCGCAATGTCGACGTTTGAAAAAAAACCCTTTGGTTTTTACTTACTAGATCCTAACCTCAAATAGTACAGCACTTTAATATATCAACAAGAGGATAGTTAACGAAAACCATTTAGAAACTTAATAGCTGGGATATATCTGCAGACCAACGGAATAGTTAAAGACTGAAAATATGGGTTTCATACGGGATATAGAATCTATATGTGTCCTAAGGTTGCAACAAAAAAATAGGTTGCAATTTAAGATGGCGAAACGAAATAGCATCCAAATAAAATTTTGAAAGAATCAAAGTAAAAATATCTTGTTTAATTGACCTTAAGTTTTGCAGAAAAATTAAATGTGGAAATGTGATAAGCTAGTACGAATTCAATATAACGTAACAAAGTAGAGGTATGTGTCAATGTAAAACCTACTTATTGAATTTATTTAAATTATGCCCAAGTCAAGTGTGGTATAGGTAGAAAGGAAATGGTAAAATATTGCTAGGAATCCAATATGATGGAACAAACTGGCGTCCAATAAAAATGGAAAAACAGTACATGTAACACATATATATTGTAACTATGTACTGAAATATACTGGGTCACATTTTACTATTCCTAATAAATGAAAAAAGTCATAACGAGGGAAGTTCCAAGTAAAGAAAGTTTACCGATTTTAAAAAAAAAAAATTTAAATGAATATATTCATATGAAATGCAAGTAGCAAAATAATTTCCGTTTTTTTGTTTGACTGGCATCATAAGATAGCTTATTAAAAACCAAGATACTAATGTCAAAGTTTCATTTAAATAGGTAGCAAAATAATTTCCGTTTTTTTGTTTGATTGGCATCATAAGATAGCTTATCAAAAACTAAGATAGGAATGTGAAAGTTATTTTGCTCTAGGTTCAACCGTTCACGGGCTATAACCTAGAAATTATGTAAATAATTATATATTGTAATACCGGTTGAGCTAAGCATCCATTTTAAGATTAATTATTGAAACCAAAATTAAACAACAAAGAGATTTTAATTTTAAGCAATGAAACGGCGAAATTCAGTTCTGGAAATCCAGACTGGTTCTAAACCTTAAAATAGATGCCGAGCT
The DNA here is from genome assembly GCA_030620095.1 of Kuschelorhynchus macadamiae. NCBI lineage: Eukaryota > Metazoa > Arthropoda > Insecta > Coleoptera > Curculionidae > Kuschelorhynchus > Kuschelorhynchus macadamiae. The sequence continues at coordinate 235,225 of JAUTXW010000770.1, read as the reverse complement.
CAACAAATATTACAATATATAATTATTTACATAATTTTTGGGTAATATTTTAGATCTTGCTGCAAGCAAGCAAAAAATTATTATATAATGAAAAAAATTAACAAATTCAGCCGACTTTATTTTAAAAAATCGGTAAATTTTCTTTACTCGGAACTTCCCTCGTTATGACTTTTTTCCATTTATTAGGAATAGTGAAATGTGACCCAGTTTATTTCAGTACATAGTCACAATATATATTTGTTACATAGTAGCTACAGCTGCACCTCTGCAATGGCTGATTTAACAGACGATATCATTCGTAACCGTGACAACAATGAAATAACTGCCTTAATCTTAGTAGATTTCTCAAAAGCATCCGACTTTGTTGATCATAAAATATTAATATCAATTTTACATTATATTGGTTTCTCTCAGCAGTCTTCAAATTTAATTAAATCTTTTTTAAGTGGTAGAATCCAACGAGTTAAAATAGAAAATAATATGTCTGACTCTCTCAGTGTTATAACTGAAGTTCCCCAGGGAAGTATTTTGGGACCGCTGTTATTTAGTATATATACATCCTCTTTTTTCTTACATCTTAAATACACCAATATCATTTATATGCAGACGACACACAACTCTACCTCTCTTTTAAACCATCTGAATACATTGTTGCAGAAAATAAAGTGAACTCTGATTTGAATGCTCTTTTTAAAATATCTTCCAAACATAAATTAAAACTTAATCCTTACAAATCAACAGCCATATTAATTGATAACAAAACATTAACTGCAAACCTTCGTAACATACTAAATTTTCAGATAGATAATGTCAGAATTCCAATTGATGAAAAAGCAAAAAGTTTAGGACTTGTTATCGACTCCCAACTGCGCTTTAAGGATCACGTGACTTTTGTTTTGAAAAAAGCATATTCTGCTTTAAAATTAATTTATCCACATAGACAATATCTTGAAAAAAATGTAAAAAAAATTTTGTGTGACTCTTTAGTGCTATCCCATTGTAATCACTGCGATAGTGTTTATGGCCCCTGTCTAGATTATTCTGACAAACGTAGAATTCAAAAGATTCAAAATTGCTGCATTCGGCTAATCTTTGGAATAAGAAGACGTAATCGAGTATCTCACAAACTAAAAGAACTTTCGTGGTTGAATATGTATAATCGGCGTAGTCTGCATTCGACAATATTTTATTACAAAATTATTAAATATCATTCACCTTCATATCTATATAATAAAGTAACTTTTCGAACAGATGTTCATCATTTGAATATTCGTAGAAAAACCCTTAATATTCCTAGACATAATCACGAATTTTTCAAATCGTCATTTTCATATAATATTGTTAAATCAATAAACTCTTTAAATTTAGATTTAAGTCAGCTACCAACCTCAGTTAATATCTTAAAAGAAAGGCTAACCGTAAGTTTATTGAATGAACAATGACTGTTTGGAACAATGTCAAACCAACTTTCCCTCCATGTATCTTTCCTGTTCCTCTATTTTCTCTCGCTTTCTCTCTTTTTCTTTCTCTCTCTCTCTCCTCGTCTTCCCCTCTCTATCTATCACATTTTTCTTTACGTTTTTAGTATTAGCTATGTCTTTAAAAATACTTTAATTAAGTTTACGGCCGCTATGTTTAAGACCAGAGTCTGCCTGCGTGCAGAACTCTGAATTTGCCGGCCTTTTGTTTATTTCTTTTAAAAAGTGTATGTTCAAAACTGTATTGTATTATAATGCGTACTGAGTAAACAATAAACGATTATTATTATTATTATTATTATGTCTTTTCATTATTATTGGGCGCCATTTTATTCCAACATATTGGATTCCTACCAATATTTTACCATTTCCTTTCTACCTATGCCATACTTGACTTTTGGCATAATTTAAAATAAATTCAATAAGTAGTTTTTACATTGTCACATACCGCTACTTTGTTACGTTACGTTGAATTCGTACCAGTTTATCACATTTTTACATCTAATTTTTCTGCAAAACTTAAGGTCAATTGAACAAGATTTTTTTACGTTTTTTCTTTCAAAATTTTATTTGGCCGCCATTTCCTTTCGCCATCTTAAATTGCAACCTATTTTTTGTTGCATCCTTAGGACACATATATAGATTCTATATCCCGTATGAAACTCATATTTTCAGTCTTTACCTATTCCGTTGATCCGCAGATATTTCCCAGATATTAAGTTAACGAAACCATTTAGAAACTTAATATCTAGGAAATATCTGCGTATCAACGGAGTATGTAAAGACTGATATTATGGATTTCATGTAGGATATGGAATCTATACTCGTATATGTGTCCTGAGAATGCAAAAATAAAGTTGCGAAACATCGACAATATAAGAAATACGTAATATTACTCCACTCTAACAGATTTTTTTTAACACTCTTGTCATATTCGATTTTTACCAAAATATTAACAGGTGACTGGTAATAATGACACAGGGACGTGCCGGCCATGGAAGCAAGGGAAGCAGTGCTTCCCCAAAAAAAATTACAAAACATCTTCTAAAATGTAATTTTTGAAATAGGAAACCATTAATTTAGTTTATATTAAAAATGCTAAAATATCTTAATTATCAAGCCCATAATAAATGCGGCCTTAACTCCGACCGAGCGACAATAGAAAATGGAATAGAACCTATGCGGGCCGCTAGCTTCTCTGCAGCCAAGTCCTGTATGCTTGATTTCCTGCGAATCGAGCCAGAGGTTATTGAACATTCTACCGGCTGTTTGCAATTTTTGCATTTCAGTCGCGTGCTTTAAGTAGGGGCGGAAGCTATCGTTGGAGTAGGTTCTTTGTTTCAACGGCTATCCGTGTGTTGTGTGATACTTACGTCGCGTCGTACGTGGTGCGGTATGGAAGACAATAATACGGACGTAGATATGCAAATACCGTCAACTCCGGCTGTCGGTAATAACGTTGAAAATATTGGAGAATTTAGTAAGAAGAGTGTGTGTGAATGTGTGGTGTTTGTCTTAATAATAAAGGGATTTTCAACATTAAACTTCACTGATAAGCTTCAAATAATTTCCGAAAGAAGGGCAAAAACGCCTATGAAAACCACAAAAACGAAAAACTGTATTAGACATTCTTATCCAGAAAAACAATTCGAACAATTTAAATGGCTAACAGGGTGTGAAAATATAGGTAAATTATTTTGTTGGCCATGTTTACTTTCTGAAAATGAAAAAGGTCTCTGGAATGAAACTTGTTTTTCCGATTTAAACCCATAAAGCTGTAAAAAGACACATTATGTCCAAAGCGCATTTGCAGGCCGTTATAAAAGAAAAAGTCTTCGGCAAAACCAGAATTGAACACGCCCTTAATAAACAGTTGGAAATTAGTTACCGCTAACATAATGAACTAGTCGATAAAAATAGGCAAATATTAAGAAGATGTTGTTGGTTTTCTCGGACAGCACGAATTGGGATTTAGAGGTCATGCGAAACAAGGGTTTCTTCAAATAGAGGAACTTTTCAAGATTTACTTAGTTTAATGGCTAAATATGATGATTGCTTAAAAAATCATTTAGAGCAGTCTAGCCTTTTTCGCGGAACATCGAATCGAATCCAGAATGATTTAATTTCCGCTGTTGCAAAGGTTATTCTAAAAAGAATTAAGTACGAGATTGGGGAGGCGCGGTTCATTGCTATTGTTCTGGACGAAACAAATGATATCACTAATTTTAGCCAATTATCTATAGTAATACGCTACGGTAAAACAGACGGAAATATTCAAGAGCGATTTTTAGGTTTTAAGAATGTGTTCGAAAATCGTACAGCAGATGCATTGTATACCGTAGTTTCTAACGTTACTAAAGAAATTAGTGGGGAGAAAAAATTAGTTGCTATGATGGAGCTGCAGTGATGGCAAGACAATCAGGTGGTCTGCAAGCTAAAGTTCGAGAAACTTTACCAAGTGCTGTGTTTGTCCATTGTTTTGCTCATAAATTAGATTTAGTTTTATCCCAGTCCATCAATCACATTAAAGAGTGTAAAATATTTTTCGTTACTTTAAGTGGCATGGCCGCTTTTTTTTTCAAATCAACAAAACGTACACAAGCTTTGGACTCCATTGTCCACAAACGATTACCTAAAGTAGCTTTTACTAGGTGGAACTATAATAGAAGACTTGGGTTAACAGTATCTGAAAATCGTGAATCACTGATTGAACGATTTGAGAATATAATAGAAAATAACGAAACGTGGGATTCAGAAGCAACAAATAGTTCAAGGGGGTTTTTGGACTGTTTGAAGCGAGATTTTAATTTTAATTATTTGTTGAACATATTTTCAGAAATATTTCCGCTCTCGGACAATGTTTTTAATATATTACAAACTAAAACAAATGATATAGCTTTTTGCCTAAACAAAAGTGGTTGATTTTAAGTCCATATTAAGCCAAAAAAGAGATGACTTTGACCAATTTTGGGAGGAAACGATGACGTTAAACGTAGAACCACAAGCCAAACGTCATCGAACATACAGATGCCTCTTTTATAAAATAATCGATCAAATTCAGCAACAAATAAACTATAGATTTAACGGTTTTAAATTCTTCGAGCTCTGCAATTTTGATGCATTTAACCTTTCAGTAGTCGCATTGAAAATTAGAACACAAGTGGTCGCTGCGGACTGCCAGTCCGCATTAACAAAATAACCAGTTTTTTGTCATAGTAATTAACTTATATTATTATTATATTAAAGTATGTGTAATAAAACAACTAATAAGTAATAATTAGATTATTTAATGGTTTTACAAACAAAAATTCTAAACAAATAAGTCAAAAATATTAAACAAAATCAAAATCATTTCAACTAAAAAAAATTGAATTAAATATAAATTCGGTTCGCACATTAATTTAAAAATGGCTTAAAAGGATTACAAAAATGTTCATTTATAAATTACTATTCCCAATTCGCTGTCTCAAAACATTCTGGACAAATCATGAGAGCGTGTTCTAAACATACATAAATGTGACATTTTTTACAAAAATAACGAGAAGGACGATTCTTTTTTCGGTCGCACATAGCACACCGACCTCTTTGATTTGCTGGGGGTTCTGGAGCCTGTTCAACAGGTTCTATTCCTATAATCTCCCTAATCCTGAATTTCAGCGACCTTGGTAAATTTGATAAAGTGGAGCGAATTCTCAACAAGTCGTTCAGTAGTTCAAAGGCTAGTTTGCGTAAAAAATCTCTTCGTAGAAGATTTGCATCTATATTATTTGCCTTGAAAATTACCAAGGAATTTATGCCCGCTACATTTAGCATGGAATAAAAAATAACCATTGGCCACCTCCGAGTTCCACGGGCGCAGTTATATGCAGCACAGAGCTTATCAACTGTGTCTACTCCACCCTTTGTTTGATTATAATTTACTATCATATCTGGCTTTCCCGTTTCACTATCAATAATGTCATCACGGTGCAAACTTGACATAAGCAAAACATTTTTGCCCTTTTTTGGAACATATGACAAAAGCGTGCAATTCTCATGAAAGGCAAACATAGAAGATTTTTCAGGACGATTTATGGGGCGAGAAAATTCAATAGAAAGTTCCCTTTTGTTCTTCCTGACCGTTCCCAAAAGAGTTAAGTTGAAATTCTTCTTTAGATTTTCTATCAGTTTGAAGCTAGTGAACCAGTTATCCGTAGTCACGTTTCTACGTCAGCTTCTGGAGAGTTATTCACTTCCCATGGACCTGGTGGTTGCTTCCCAACATATACTTCCATCTTACAGGTATAAAATACTTTTGGGTCACAAAGAGCAAAGATTTTAATACCATATTTATTTGGTTTATTTGGAATGTATTGTCGAAAAACACATCTGCCCCTAAATGCTTCTAATTTTTCATCAATAGTAACATATTGGAAGGGAGTAAATGCTGCTTCACAATTTTGCACAAACATGTCAAACAAATCTCTAATAGGTGCCAATCTGTCTAAAGCCCTTCTTGCTTCGCGGGTTTGAAGATCGTCAAATCTCAAATGTTGTAGTAGAAATCGAAATCTTTGTAGAGACATAGTAAGTCTGAAAATCTCCACCCCAGTGCCATCAACTCCCCATAAATCCTCAACATTCAAGCGACCGCTTTTCAATATTCCAGCCATATATAATAGTCCTATCAACGCTTTAATTTCAGTGACATCAGTTGTGCGAGCATCACGTTCACGCGAATATCGGTGTTGAGAGGCCTGAATGTGTTTATTTGTATTTTCCACCATGATTTGTAGCATGTTGGCAGGAAAAAAGCATTGCCATATTGACAAAGGAGTTTTCAGCGATTTAGCAATGCCTTTTGGGCCAGGTAAGTGGTTAACTATATTTTCAGAGCGTGTTCTAACATTTTTTGGGGGACAGTGTTTTCGCCATTTAGTAACTTGGTCCTTACCGAGGAAAAATGGACCAACAGGTTCTGATAAATTATTTTCATCGTCGCCCTCACAGTCTGAAATCTCCTGCTCACTATCTGTTTCATGCCCTTGTACTTCTATGGCATCTTCTTCCCCTTCTTCGCACTGGTCAAAAGGTGGTTCCTCCTCATCCGGTGACTCCAAACACTCTTGCATCAAACGCGATAAACGCGCTTGCTCCTCTTCATATGACGCCATTCTTTAAAAAAATTAAGTATATCATAATATATGTAAATATAAATGGAACTAAAAATACCAAAAAACAACTTACCTTTAGCAAATAAACACTAGTCAATGACTAAAAGTTTTAGGCACGTTACTAGTCGCTGCGGACTGTCAGTCCGCGATCCAGAATAAATTAAAAAATTGACAACCTTTTCACCTAATTGCTCAAGCGTATACTGCCGAAGGCTATCGCCGAAAGGTACCAAAGAGCGCGATGAGCACGGGTGGAGGGGGTTAACACAATTGGGGAATAAATGTTAGTGCGGACTAGGAGTCCGCGCGCGACTACTGAAAGGTTAAAGGAAAAACTTTTCCAGAAGATGCGTTTAAATCTCTCCTTCTTCATTATGGCCAGTTTTTCGGCCGACTGTTACTGCGATCTGACCTAAAAGTGATTTACGAAACTGATGGCATTAGCGCAAAAAATAAGGCTAAGGAACTAATGCAATTTTTAAAAGGCAAGGAGCTGGAAGATGCCTACACCGAAGTGTCGAAATTGTATGAATTAGTATTGACAACACCTGCCACAAGTTCATCAGTAGAAAGCAATTTTTCAACACTTCAACAAATTACAAATAGGTAAGTTTCTAAAAATTGTTTCCCTTTCTTAAAATTTCACCGCACGCCCCTGAATGACCATTAATTTATGGTCAAAATTTGAAGTCAATCGGAACAGATTTTAAGGTACGCCTCGAACTGACAGACAGGCAGACAGAAAAACAGACCGACAGACTGATCGACGTAATTGATAAACATAGTTTCTGGCATCTAAAACGTGAAAATGTGTAAACCTAAGAGGGAGATTTTTTCACGATTAGAAACATTTTATTTGTCCGCCATTCTGTTCGGCCATCTTGAATTAGTACCACAATTTTGCAAGTTGGTCCCTATACCACAATTAGTTATGGTACACAATTTGAAATCAAACCACTAAGCATTTTTTTCAGGCTGAATTTTTAAAACTTTATTAAGCCGCAATTTTGTTCCGCGATCTTAGATTCATACCAAACTGCTACCAGATCATTCCAACATAATTCATAACGTTTTTGCAAAATTTGAGATAAACTAAATGAGTAGTTTTTTGATATTAATTTTTTTAATATTTCACTAGGCCGCCATTTTGTTTTGCCATATTGGATTTTTACCAAAATGTTACCAGATCGTCCTCATATACGCTTAATTTTTGAAATTTAAGGTTGATCGGGTAAGCAGTCTTTAAGATATGCCGGAAACTGACCGACGGAATTGATAAAACATATTTCTTTGGCATCTAGGTACGCAAAAACGTGAAGATGTGTAAATCCTGAGAGTGTGATTTGGCCACCATTTTGTTCGACCATCTTGAAATGATACCACAATTTTACTAGTTGATTCCTATACCACAATTAGTCATGGCACACAATTTGAAATCAAACTATTAAACAGTTTTTTCGGGCCAGTTTTTTAAGTATTTTATCAAGCTCTCGTTTTGTTCCGCCAATTTGGATTCGTACCAAAATGTTACCAGTTGACTCGAACATAATACTTGATGTTTTTGCAAAATTTGAGATAAATTGGATGAGTAGTTTTTTATTAACAATTTTTTTAAAATTTCTTTAGGATGCCATTTTGTATCGAGGTCATCCCCATATGACCCTTGATTTTTTACCAAAATTTGAAGTCAATCGGGTAAGTAGTTTTTTAGCTACGCTGTGAACAGACAGACAGATATAGCGACGGAATTGAGAAAACATGTTTTTCGTCATCTAGGGACCCTGAAACGTGAAGATTTGAAAAAATCTGGGAAGGGGATTTTTTCACGATTACATTACTTCTTTATTACGAGGGAAGTAAAAATGTTTATACTACAGTCTAAAAAATGTAGTGAAAGAACATTAATATTGTGCCTTTTTGTGAATTGGAGATCTCAATGTATCTTTAAATCTAATATTTAAGTTATGAACATCAGTCCGAAAAGTTATTATTTGATAAAAGTAAGAGGCTTGGTTATGCGATATGATTTAACGATAAAGAGTGTTTATGTGATAGTGACATCTTTTCGCCTTCGATTGCACGAGGCATCTTTACTCCACGAGATCTGAACACTGAAATGTGTGTTGTGTGTTCAGTGTTTAGATCTCGTAGAGTAAAGATCCCTGAAGATGTCTCGTGCAATAGAAAGCTAAACGTCGTGAAAGCTTCCGTTTTATATTTATATTATTAACTATGTTTACCAGATTATTAGATAATTTTTTCGATCTACCGATCTTCCAAACAATATAGCAATTTATTTGGATTTGAAAATAAAGAATGATCATTAGATATACTAAAATTTTTGTCAAGGTCACTATTGATACTTTGTTAAACTCTGCGATAACTAACGGGATGAAAGGAATACAGAAGTTGTGTATTATTTATAATTGCACATATAATATATATATATATATATATATATATATATATATATATATATATATATATATATATATATATATATATATATATATATATATATATATATATATATATATATATATATATATATATATATATATATATATATATATATATATATATATATATATATATATATATATATATATATATATATATATATATATATATATATATATATATATATATATATATATATATATATATATATATATATATATATATATATATAATTTTTGGTAGTTTCTTAAACCATTTATTTATATATATTTTACTTCAATTTTCTTGGGTTTAGGTTTATGTAAAAATAAAAACGCCTTCTTCCAACTTTGTTCTCTCTATTTTACGTTTCGCCTAACATAGTAGGCTTTTTCAAAAATGTACAAGATTATCATACTATCTAAAACAATAGAATCAGGACATTAATACACAATTATAAATATGGGACATTACGTTATTTTTTATATATATATATATATATATATATATATATATATATATATATATATATAATCACTTTGACAATGTATATTGGACAAAAATTAGTACAAAAATAAATAAAACAGAAATTCACTTTGGTTACATACCTCGATCGATTTTAGGTAGGCTTCATTCATCTGGATGTTATTGTATGAATAACTCAGTTAAGAAGTTTTTTTAATTTATTGGTTTTACTTGTTGTTTTATGGTATAGAAAAAGTGTTAAAATATATATACATAGGCAGACGAGAATGAATACAGTGTGATATTTTTACTTTTAAGTTAATAGATTATAATATACTTGACTTAAATTATGGATGTCTTGTTTGTCGTTAACAGAAAATTTTTCTTTTTTGATGTGTATCATTTCCTTTATTTGTAGCTTGCGGTAATTGGGTTCTTGCGTTAAGATTTTCGTATCAGAAAAGTTAAATTCATGTCTTTCATTCTTTTCATGTTTGTGTAGAGCGGTTGAAGCATTTTTAGTGTATTTATGCCCATTCAGTCTGCTATCTAAGTACTGGGTGGTCATTCCTATATATTTTTTTGGGCAGTTTAGGCAGGGTATTGAGTAAACGATGTTGGACCTTTTTTTATTGGGTACTTTGCTTTTTAAAGGAGTAAAAAGATGGGATAAACGATTGTGGGATTTATGGCAAACAATGATGTCTTGCTTTGCTAAAATATACTTAAGTTTTTCTGATAATCCATTTGTGTATGGCATTGCAACGTAGGTTTTATTGTCATTAGTTTGTATTTTTTCGCTTCTTTTCTTGTTGTATAGTCGAAAAACTCGTTGTTTAATGATTTTATTAGAATGTTTTTCAGGGAAGCCATTGTCTTTTAGAATTGTTCTTACTTTATTTAATGTTTCAGAGCGATACTCCGGTGACGTTAAAGTGAGAGCTCTGTCGGTAAGGCCTATAATGACGCTATTCTTTTGATTTTTCGGGTGGTTTGAATTGAAATTTAAATATCGACCAGACCATGTATCTTTAGTATACCACTTGGTCTTAAGGGTGCCTTTTTTACTGTCTCGAATAATAGAAAGATCTAAGAAGTTAATTGTATTGCTGTTTTCGACTTCGGCAGTAAATTGAAGTTTGTGATGAAAACTGTTAAAAGTGTTTAAAACGTTATTAATCTCATTTTCTGGAATTGCCATCAGACAATCATCGACATATCTTTTAAAAAATGCGATTGGTGACCCTATATTTGACAGAACTTTCTCTTCTAAGTATTCCATGACTAGTTGGGCAACTGTTGAGGAAATTGGGGAGCCCATGGCGCATCCATCCAGTTGTAGAAAAAATTGGTCATGAAATTGGAAATAATTGTTCGTTAACGTAAGATTTATTGCTTCTACGAAATATTCAAGACTAAGGGATGTTTGTTCTTTAAGAGAATCCCACTTTTCTTTTAAAATATCTGCTACTAATTCTATAGGGATGTTTGTATATAAAGAGATAACGTCTAATGATACTAATTTAGAGTCTTTTGGTATATGTGTGTTGTCTATAAACTCTTTAAAAGTAAAGGAATCTTTAATATAAAAGTCATTTTTGCCGGTGATTTTAGACAGGCAATTACATAAGTATTTTGACAGTTTATAGAATGGGGATTGTAAACTTGATACGATTGGTCTCAAGGGTATGCCGGTTTTGTGTAGTTTAGGAAGCCCGTAAATTTTGGGGGCCACAGTATTATGTACAGTTAACATTTTGGCTTCCGTTTCTGAAATTTGTTTTTTGTTTAGCATTTTTTTTATAAAGGTATTATTTTTTACTTGAAAAACATTGGTCGGATCGTTTCGTAATTTTTTATAAGTTGTCGTATCTTTTAGTAAGTTTTCCATTTTAGAATTGTAATCAGTAGTGTTCATGATTACCGTTTTATTAGATTTATCTGGATTGAGAATGGTGATTTGTGGATTATGTTTGATAAATTCTTTAGTAGTTCTTAGCTGTTTTTGTACTCTCTTTTGAAAAATGTTGTTTTTTGTTTTTTTATGTCGAATTTTGATTTTGTGATTTGTTAATACGTTTACTACACTGGAACGAATAGTGTCCTTAACTTCATTTGGTTTGTTGTGAATGGCGGACTCTACACAAGCAATATATTCTGTTACTGGTAATTCGATTTCTTTTGAGATAGGCAAAGAAAATTTGTCTCCAAGCGCAAGAACTTCCGCGACTTGTTCAGGAATATCTGTATCAGACAAATTGTGTAACCAGTTTTTGTTTTTTGAATTATCGATAGTGTTAAGGTTTGAGGTTAATTTCAAAAATTTTGTTTTATTTTTGGTTTTTAAAATTAAATAATTTTTCACTTTTAACTTTTTCAAAAGAAATGAACTCATCAACAATATATTTTGGTAAACCGCTTTCAATATCCAAGACTAGTTGTTGAATTTGATTTGTAATTTTATTTATTGTATTTGTAGCTTCTGTTATAGTTAAATTTAATATTTTGCCTTTCGTACTATTAATTAAGTATTGAAATTTATTATCGAGGTACGTACCTGTGAATTTGATGTGATTTGTATTGAACTTCAGAAATTTTGGTGTTACATTAGCATGTTTACATCTTAATAGAAATATCCTACGATTTTTTTGTTTTGCTAACATTGTGTATGCTTTGGACAATGTCTTTAGTTTCTCGGCGTGCTCTGATCCGTAATTAATTCGTATTCCTTGTAAAAATGCCATGTTTGATGGAACGATGCAAACTGTCAAAATACTTATGTAATTGCCTGTCTAAAATCACCGGCAAAAATGACTTTTATATTAAAGATTCCTTTACTTTTAAAGAGTTTATAGACAACACACATATACCAAAAGACTCTAAATTAGTATCATTAGACGTTATCTCTTTATATACAAACATCCCTATAGAATTAGTAGCAGATATTTTAAAAGAAAAGTGGGATTCTCTTAAAGAACAAACATCCCTTAGTCTTGAATATTTCGTAGAAGCAATAAATCTTACGTTAACGAACAATTATTTCCAATTTCATGACCAATTTTTTCTACAACTGGATGGATGCGCCATGGGCTCCCCAATTTCCTCAACAGTAGCCCAACTAGTCATGGAATACTTAGAAGAGAAAGTTCTGTCAAATATAGGGTCACCAATCGCATTTTTTAAAAGATATGTCGATGATTGTCTGATGGCAATTCCAGAAAATGAGATTAATAACGTTTTAAACACTTTTAACAGTTTTCATCACAAACTTCAATTTACTGCCGAAGTCGAAAACAGCAATACAATTAACTTCTTAGATCTTTCTATTATTCGAGACAGTAAAAAAGGCACCCTTAAGACCAAGTGGTATACTAAAGATACATGGTCTGGTCGATATTTAAATTTCAATTCAAACCACCCGAAAAATCAAAAGAATAGCGTCATTATAGGCCTTACCGACAGAGCTCTCACTTTAACGTCACCGGAGTATCGCTCTGAAACATTAAATAAAGTAAGAACAATTCTAAAAGACAATGGCTTCCCTGAAAAACATTCTAATAAAATCATTAAACAACGAGTTTTTCGACTATACAACAAGAAAAGAAGCGAAAAAATACAAACTAATGACAATAAAACCTACGTTGCAATGCCATACACAAATGGATTATCAGAAAAACTTAAGTATATTTTAGCAAAGCAAGACATCATTGTTTGCCATAAATCCCACAATCGTTTATCCCATCTTTTTACTCCTTTAAAAAGCAAAGTACCCAATAAAAAAAGGTCCAACATCGTTTACTCAATACCCTGCCTAAACTGCCCAAAAAAATATATAGGAATGACCACCCAGTACTTAGATAGCAGACTGAATGGGCATAAATACACTAAAAATGCTTCAACCGCTCTACACAAACATGAAAAGAATGAAAGACATGAATTTAACTTTTCTGATACGAAAATCTTAACGCAAGAACCCAATTACCGCAAGCTACAAATAAAGGAAATGATACACATCAAAAAAGAAAAATTTTCTGTTAACGACAAACAAGACATCCATAATTTAAGTCAAGTATATTATAATCTATTAACTTAAAAGTAAAAATATCACACTGTATTCATTCTCGTCTGCCTATGTATATATATTTTAACACTTTTTCTATACCATAAAACAACAAGTAAAACCAATAAATTAAAAAAACTTCTTAACTGAGTTATTCATACAATAACATCCAGATGAATGAAGCCTACCTAAAATCGATCGAGGTATGTAACCAAAGTGAATTTCTGTTTTATTTATTTTTGTACTAATTTTTGTCCAATATACATTGTCAAAGTGATATATATATATATATATATATATATATATATATATATATAAAAAATAACGTAATGTCCCATATTTATAATTGTGTATTAATGTCCTGATTCTATTGTTTTAGATAGTATGATAATCTTGTACATTTTTGAAAAAGCCTACTATGTTAGGCGAAACGTAAAATAGAGAGAACAAAGTTGGAAGAAGGCGTTTTTATTTTTACATAAACCTAAACCCAAGAAAATTGAAGTATAAATATATGTAAATAAATGGTTTAAGAAACTACCAAAAATTATTTAAGTTGCAAAGGGGATTATTTTGCATCGTTCCATCAAACATGGCATTTTTACAAGGAATACGAATTAATTACGGATCAGAGCACGCCGAGAAACTAAAGACATTGTCCAAAGCATACACAATGTTAGCAAAACAAAAAAATCGTAGGATATTTCTATTAAGATGTAAACATGCTAATGTAACACCAAAATTTCTGAAGTTCAATACAAATCACATCAAATTCACAGGTACGTACCTCGATAATAAATTTCAATACTTAATTAATAGTACGAAAGGCAAAATATTAAATTTAACTATAACAGAAGCTACAAATACAATAAATAAAATTACAAATCAAATTCAACAACTAATCTTGGATATTGAAAGCGGTTTACCAAAATATATTTTTGATGAGTTCATTTCTTTTGAAAAAGTTAAAAGTGAAAAATTATTTAATTTCATAAAAACCAAAAATAAAACAAAATTTTTGAAATTAACCTCAAACATTAACACTATCGATAATTCAAAAAGCAAAAACTGGTTACACAATTTGTCTGATACATATATTCCTGAACAAGTCGCGGAAGTTCTTGCGCTTGGAGACAAATTTTCTTTGCCTATCTCAAAAGAAATCGAATTACCAGTAACAGAATATATTGCTTGTGTAGAGTCCGCCATTCACAACAAACCAAATGAAGTTAAGGACACTATTCGTTCCAGTGTAGTAAACGTATTAACAAATCACAAAATCAAAATTCGACATAAAAAAACAAAAAACAACATTTTTCAAAAGAGAGTACAAAAACAGCTAAGAACTACTAAAGAATTTATCAAACATAATCCACAAATCACCATTCTCAATCCAGATAAATCTAATAAAACGGTAATCATGAACACTACTGATTACAATTCTAAAATGGAAAACTTACTAAAAGATACGACAACTTATAAAAAAATACGAAACGATCCGACCAATGTTTTTCAAGTAAAAAATAATACCTTTATAAAAAAAATGCTAAACAAAAAACAAATTTCAGAAACGGAAGCCAAAATGTTAACTGTACATAATACTGTGGCCCCCAAAATTTACGGGCTTCCTAAACTACACAAAACCGGCATACCCTTGAGACCAATCGTATCAAGTTTACAATCCCCATTCTATAAACTGTCAAAATACTTATGTAATTGCCTGTCTAAAATCACCGGCAAAAATGACTTTTATATTAAAGATTCCTTTACTTTTAAAGAGTTTATAGACAACACACATATACCAAAAGACTCTAAATTAGTATCATTAGACGTTATCTCTTTATATACAAACATCCCTATAGAATTAGTAGCAGATATTTTAAAAGAAAAGTGGGATTCTCTTAAAGAACAAACATCCCTTAGTCTTGAATATTTCGTAGAAGCAATAAATCTTACGTTAACGAACAATTATTTCCAATTTCATGACCAATTTTTTCTACAACTGGATGGATGCGCCATGGGCTCCCCAATTTCCTCAACAGTTGCCCAACTAGTCATGGAATACTTAGAAGAGAAAGTTCTGTCAAATATAGGGTCACCAATCGCATTTTTTAAAAGATATGTCGATGATTGTCTGATGGCAATTCCAGAAAATGAGATTAATAACGTTTTAAACACTTTTAACAGTTTTCATCACAAACTTCAATTTACTGCCGAAGTCGAAAACAGCAATACAATTAACTTCTTAGATCTTTCTATTATTCGAGACAGTAAAAAAGGCACCCTTAAGACCAAGTGGTATACTAAAGATACATGGTCTGGTCGATATTTAAATTTCAATTCAAACCACCCGAAAAATCAAAAGAATAGCGTCATTATAGGCCTTACCGACAGAGCTCTCACTTTAACGTCACCGGAGTATCGCTCTGAAACATTAAATAAAGTAAGAACAATTCTAAAAGACAATGGCTTCCCTGAAAAACATTCTAATAAAATCATTAAACAACGAGTTTTTCGACTATACAACAAGAAAAGAAGCGAAAAAATACAAACTAATGACAATAAAACCTACGTTGCAATGCCATACACAAATGGATTATCAGAAAAACTTAAGTATATTTTAGCAAAGCAAGACATCATTGTTTGCCATAAATCCCACAATCGTTTATCCCATCTTTTTACTCCTTTAAAAAGCAAAGTACCCAATAAAAAAAGGTCCAACATCGTTTACTCAATACCCTGCCTAAACTGCCCAAAAAAATATATAGGAATGACCACCCAGTACTTAGATAGCAGACTGAATGGGCATAAATACACTAAAAATGCTTCAACCGCTCTACACAAACATGAAAAGAATGAAAGACATGAATTTAACTTTTCTGATACGAAAATCTTAACGCAAGAACCCAATTACCGCAAGCTACAAATAAAGGAAATGATACACATCAAAAAAGAAAAATTTTCTGTTAACGACAAACAAGACATCCATAATTTAAGTCAAGTATATTATAATCTATTAACTTAAAAGTAAAAATATCACACTGTATTCATTCTCGTCTGCCTATGTATATATATTTTAACACTTTTTCTATACCATAAAACAACAAGTAAAACCAATAAATTAAAAAAACTTCTTAACTGAGTTATTCATACAATAACATCCAGATGAATGAAGCCTACCTAAAATCGATCGAGGTATGTAACCAAAGTGAATTTCTGTTTTATTTATTTTTGTACTAATTTTTGTCCAATATACATTGTCAAAGTGATTTATATATATATATATATATATATATATATATATATATATATATATATATATAAAATAACGTAATGTCCCATATTTATAATTGTGTATTAATGTCCTGATTCTATTGTTTTAGATAGTATGATAATCTTGTACATTTTTGAAAAAGCCGACTATGTTAGGCGAAACGTACAATAGAGAGAACAAAGTTGGAAGAAGGCGTTTTTATTTTTACATAAACCTAAACCCAAGAAAATTGAAGTAAAATATATATATATATATATGTATATATATATATATATATATATATATATATGTATGTATATATATATATATATATATAAAATATATATATATATATATATATATATATATATATATGTATATATAGATATATATATATATATATATATATATATATATATATATATACACGAAATACTTAATTTCCTCTTACTTTATAACACAAACTCATAGCTATTTTGAGATGACACGGAATTTCTCGAATATAAATTGGCGTTTTCGTATAATTCCTTGTAACTGCGTTTGAGATATTTTGGCAGATATGTGTGGTGCTATGTCATATTTGGTGTTAATATTTATGTGAAATAAAGGATTGTTGAGAAATAAAATCAAATTGTTTCTAACTATTAAATTATAAATATAGTTTTAATCCAATTTTGGAGATTGCCCGCTATAATTTTATAAATTCATTTACCACTAGCCTAATATAGAACCTAATGTAATTGGTTTACTGGTAGTGAGCAGACAGTACGATGAGTGCGTATTAAAATGATTATGTTAATCAATTAGGCACTATACCAGACCGCAGTGTTGAATAATAGATAAACTGAGAAATATATATAAAATACCATCTTCAACAATATAATTAATATAACACTATCTCCAACAAAAAAAAAGTAGGTTGACTTTTTTCCCTTGCAATGTTTTGAAGTTGCTCTTCTCGGAAACATGTCATTTGTTAGTTCAAAATTTGCAATTCTTATCTTTTATCTTTTCCTAAAAAAATAATTTATACTATTTCTTGGTACAACTTTTTTCTTCATTGCAATTTGCTCTTGATGTCATTTAACTCATTTCATTGGAAAAGACATTCAATAATCTGTTTAGCATTTCCAGAAAATGTCAGCAAGGTTTATTGGCATTTTTCTTCAGTTTTTTAATCCATTTTTAAATCAACACAATGCATTTTTTTTCATTCAACTAGTTAATCGGGGTGGCTGTGTAGCAAATGCGATTAAAAACTTTCTTATTTATGTTATAATTAATAATAACTGTAGATTTCAGCAACATTTAGTAAAAACTTAATCTAAGAAAAATTTTACTATGGCTTTCAGTGAGGTCAATATTAGCCAAAGTATCATTTTCGGATTATAGTTCTTACGATTGGTCTAGAATACCAAACAGATAAATTTGGTATTACCTGTAAAACTATCAGTGGGTAAATATTTGTTTTCTTAATTTAAAAGCAATGTTATGGAAAAAATGTTACATGCTGAATGCCATCATCATCAAGTCTGAAACACTGAGTTTTAGGCCTTTTAAGCATTTTAGGTTTAATGATCTCTTTACATTAAGTATATAAGACAGGGGTTGCATTATTTTTTTTGATAGCGATACGCGAAATATTGCAACAGTGTAACTTTTTTAAGCTGTTTAACTTGAGTATTAAATTGTCAATAGAAAAAATTTGTATGTTTATTATAGCTTTAGCGAATTTAGAAAAACTTTTAAACATCAAATCATTGAACTCGTCTTTAAACGCACTATTATATCTATCTCTAACAATATTTAGGGGGTCCTATTTAAAAAAATAAAATTCATATTATCATTTATGAAAATACAAAAATCGTCATTGGCATTGCTAGGAAAACGACTCTAAAATGTGTTTTACGGGACTTTAAACCTAAAAATAATATTTAAATTTAAAATAAAATATATTGCACAAAAACGTAATTTATAAGAAACATAGACCATATTCATCTGAAATTTACAGAACAAACGTGTAATGTAAAAACTATACACATTAAAACAATTTGCACGTATATAGACTTTAATGAATCTTTAAAGAATAATTTGGATTATACGTGTAACACAAGAAATAAACCCAACAAAAGTTTTATTCCATCATATCTTTTAAATAGTAACCTGAAATATTTAACTTATGTGCCTCCGAAAACATACATTACTTCCAACTACAATTAAGGAAATTAATAATAAATCAAACTTTAAGAAAGAAAACATGTGCTAATGTATAAATATGAAGATTATGAAATTTTTGTACATTATGAAATATTTTCATAATTAGGATTATTGTATTTTATATGGTCAGTTTATTTAAGCAATATCTATTGGTATGTTGTCAACTCACTAAAATCGCTTTTGCTAACTAAGAAGAAATTAAGAAAAGATGTTATCCTAAAATATAGCATTGTATATTATTGTAAATTTGAATCTATGGTAATATGGCAAACCTAGTAACTCGCTATTTTGAGGATTTTAAGTAGAGGCATATTTCCAAAATTTTTTGGACACTTTGCAATCGTTCGTAAATTAAACTTTGGTATTATCGGTACTACATTTTTTGGCCCTCCGACTTTATTGGAATCAGTAGTTATAATAGGGGAGCGCCTCCTCCTCCTCCTCTTCCTCTCTCTCATGTCCCTCATTCTTAACTTCCTCCCCTTTTATTCTCATTCGCATCATATTTTTAATTTTTTCTCTTTGTTCTCCCACATTTGATTTTTCATTCTTAAGTCTTATAAATAGGTGCATCAAGATCATTTTAGTATGTTAAGGTACGAGTGACTGTTAAAAGAAAAAAATCTGTTGAATAAATCTATTAATAATAATATTAAAATAAAATGAGTGAATCAGTTGGAGAAAGAAATCGATCCATTCCGCTTCAGACAATTAGCCTCGAAGAAATTATACCAGGAGTTCAAGAAGAAAATATACCATTAGTTCGAGAAGAAAATAATGGGATTGTTTTAAAAAATTTGAACAAAACTGAGAGTGAAGAGAAAAAAGTGTTTTCTGCTATTTGTTTTGAAATAATCGAATATTATGATTCATGTAGACCAAATACATGTTCCCACATTTTTTGTTTAAAATGTATTTTAAGATGGAATGATGAAAATTGTTGTTCTATAATGGTAAACAATTGTCCTGTATGTCGCACTAGATATTACTATTTGGTACAAATCTTCAAAGATGTAATTAGACATCATTTTGTTGTAATTTTAAAAAGAGGATAATATTTTTTTTATAATTTGTGTTTGTGAAAACTCTGGTAACAAATAATTTTGTAAAAAAAAGTAAATGTAAATATATATATAATAATTGACACACATTTTTTCCTTTTCCTATATTGAAACGACAACAATGATCTAACAAGTTTTTTAATACATACTAATTTTCACATTACATAACAAAACAATTGTTATGGGTTTACACAAAAAAGTGCCACGCCCTAAAATGGCACCACTTTTGCAAATCGAAGCTTAAATTTTCTTATGGGAATTTACATGTAAAAATAACGGTTTTGATTGTCGGACCGACATAGCCTAATCTACTACTTTTTAATTATACTAATAATATTAATATAATTTGCATCAAGTAAGAGAAAACTCAATTGAATACAGAAACAAACGTTAACAAAATGTTATGCTAATATATGAGTGCTTCTAGTGGCAGTTGACATAATCGACACTTTTTTTTTTTACATATGATTAGCTATTTCATTTACAAATACAGTGTCAGATGTTAGAATAAAAAGAAGTATTTTGCATATAGCACTGAAAATATATAACCGCTTATAGTAACAGTTGACATTTTTTAAAATTAATATTGTTGACGTATTCTACTTGTTATCTTTACAATTTATGTTTAAAATTAATATTTTTGACATTATCTACCCATTACGTTTATAACCTATATTTAAAATTAATATTGTTGAAATAATCTACACATCACCTTTACAAACTATGTTTATTATTATTATTTAACAACATAATCTATCTCTTTTTTTTCATTTTTATTGCAGTAAAAGCAAGCATGTTCAGGAATTAGTAGAAAAAGATGTATCCTACAAATAGCACAATGTAAATCAGAAGCACTAACAACATAAGCTCTTTTGTAGTGGCAGCTCGCATGATCGGACTCCCCTCTCCGTAAATATCTCATGTGAATTGCACTACAAGGAAGGCAAATAGCAAATGTTCCTAGTCTTCGACTTTCAATTTTAGAGTAGCTTTGTATAACACATACATCTTTTTCTTCAAAATTATTAAATAATTCACTAGCCCTAAACTTGCTTACTTTTACGTCAGCCCCGGTTCCTAAATTTAGCAGTTGTCCATCCATGTCCACTCCTTCGTCAATTTCCTGATCATCTTCCTCCATCTCTTCTTCTTCCTCCTCAATGTAATTAATGTCGATGTTAAACAAGAATGATCTTCTAACAAGCCTAGATGATTTGTCCAAAAATGAATGTTTATAAGTGATGGAATCGCCTTCCAAGTTAATATAAATTTCTTCTCTTTCTTCAATTTGAGCGGCGTTCTCCACATTATTTTCTTCAATTTGGTCAGCGTTTCCAATCATATTTTCTGCCATCGTTAGGAGCTTTAGATTTAGATAGATATATTTGATAAAAAACAATTTTGGTTATAGGTTATAAATAATATCGACAACTGATATTACAGCGAATGATACTGTATGATCGTCGAGTGGATGTTCTTAAGTATATATCCCATCGACCACCACTTTTACTACCTGCAATCCTTAAGTTTTTTTTTTTTCGCTGTCCCTTTCCCTGTCAGTTTCCTCGGGGGGGGGGGGGGGGGGGGGGGGCAAGAGGGCTTCGTCCCCTCCCCGCTCCGCCAACCCCCCATAAGGGGGGAGACCCCCCTTAACCCCCCCTCACCCTCACCTTATCTTCTTTCTCTACCTTCTTTCTCTTTTTTATATGTTTCTCCTTTTTCCTTCCTTCTCCTTTTTCCTTCCTTCTTCTTTTTCTTTCCTTCTCTTTTTTTCTTTTCTTCTTTTTTAATCTAACCTAACCTAACCTAACCTTTTTTTTTTTTTTTTTTTTTTTTTTTTTGGTAGGGATTAGGAATGCTTTCTATGCACACTCAGACTAATGGTAAAGATGTTCAGTGGGACTGAGTAGTGTTGGACTCCGGCGCACCGACCAACTAAACCCTTCCCCTACCCTTCGCACCTGTGGGCCACCCTCGGGACCGCCCTTCAGCATTACTTCGAGGGGGGATTGTGCGGAAATTTACTTGCTCTTAGAATATATTGCGATATTGCATATCGTTAAATCTACTTTAATCATTCTTTGTTTCTGTTTCAGTCTTATTCTCTGCCGCCTATGGCTCTAACCTGCCGCGCCGCCTTTTTTCTTCCTTTGTTTTCTCGATCATTATGTTTTTAAGCATTTTCATAATTCCACACCAGTTCCTTTCTGAGGTCAGGAGGAGTCTCCCAACATTCTCCTTGTTTATGTTTTGGCCAGTCTCAAGTTCAGCTTGAAGTCTGATGTTGTTAAATGTTGGGCAGGCAAAAATGGTATGTTCGGGGTCGTCAGGGATTCCCTGACAATACCAGCAATCTGGGTTCTCCTGTTTCCTTATTCTATGGAGGTAGGTTCCAAAAGTGCCATGTCCTGTAATTGCTTGTGTGGTGTGAAAGTCTAGGTCACCCATTTTCCGTTGCTGCCACTCCATTACGTTACTGACGAAGACCCTGGCCCAGCCTCGATAGCGATCCCATCTTTCCTGCCATTTTGAATAAGTGATTTGCTTTGCCTCTTCACCCCTTGCAGTGCCTTCGAAGATTAGCGCATATTCCTCAATCAGAAGATCCAGTGGGACTGTGCCCGCAAGAACTTGGGCAGCCTCACTAGAGACTGTTCTATAGCCCATAATTATCCCCAGAGCCATTCTGCGGTTTATTCTTTCGAGCATGTTGCTGTAGCGTTTATATTTTATGCCTTGTTTCCACGTTGGTGCTAACCTAACCTAACCTAACCTAACCTAATATAACCTAACCTAACTTAACTTAACCTGAAGAGGGTAGCCCCAAATTGGGGAGCCGGGATTTGAGCCTCGGAAATTCAGGGGTCCGGGGGGGGGAAGGGGGGGGGTAAGATTGTTGATCGGCTTGGGAAAGTGGTTTTTAGAGATTGTCGTTCAACTTTAAGTAGGACACACGTGATTAACTTTTGCATATAAAATCGCCTCAGCGAAGAAACGAATGCAATTGATTTCTGCATTCACACTGTGCAGAGCTCGCGAGTTTTCTGGTGTTTACATTGTGTCTATTTGGTAATTTTTTAATTTTTATTTTTATTTCTAACATTTTTATTTGGCAAGATTTAATTCTTATATATATTGGTGGCATTTTTATGTACATTTGTGGCATTTTTATTTGTTATTACGATTTTTTTCATAATGGACAATTTTTTGGCATTGAGTAGCAAAATAATTGACAATGACTTTGAATTATACACATGTACTCAAATGCAAAATTTTGCAAACCAACAAAACAATGAAACAGACGTATTTACAACTAGTCAACAACAAACTATTCAGGACTTGAATGAAATTATTTACAATAGCCAAGTTCAGAATAATGCCAACAAACACAACAACGAAAAATATTTATTTACAGCTACTCAACAACAAACTCTTGGCGATCTTAGTGACATTATTGACAACAAAACGGACTTTATTACAAAAAAAAAAACTAAACAAACTCTTGAAGAACAGAATGACATTGACGAAACTCAAAATTCTAGCTATGAGGATATTGTTTGTTTTCAAAAATCTAATCCAAATTATTTAACATTAAAATCGCCAATTAATTCTCCGAGACCAATTTGCTCTCCCTTTTTGTTTAGTGAAAATTCTGATTCGGAAGAAGAACAAATTGATCAAAATTTAAGTTTGGCTATTTGTCCTATTAATTCACCATATGATATTGTAAATTCTGATTCGCAAGAAAAACAAATTGATCAAAATTTAAGTTCGACTATATCTTCTATTAATTCACCATATGCTATTGTAAATTCTGATTCGCAAGAAAAACAAATTAAAGCAAATTTAACTTCGGATATTTCTCCTAATAATTCACCAGTTGAACAAAATTCAATTTCGAAACCATCATTTATCATTAAAAAAAAAATTTAAATTAATAAAAAAAATAAAAAACAAATAGCAAACCTTAAGTGTCTGGGTTTCGCTATTCAAAATTTAACTAATTTGATCACAATTAAAAAGGGAGACGAAAGTACGGTGAATTATGTTAAACAGGCCTTTGACAAATTAGTTGACTCATTTGAAGAAATAGATTCATAAAGTCAATTAGTTTCTATTGTTTTTTTCAAAATTTGACTATAACTAAATAAAAATGCACAATATTAATTTTATTATTATACAAAGAACTTCAAAAATGCAATTGCTTTTTTCAAAATTTGACTATAACTAAATAGAATTGCACAATATTAATTGTATTATTATTATTATCCAGAAAACTTCAGAAATGCATAAGTGTGTAACATGTAATAAAGTCTTCACTAGAAAGGCATAATTTATTGCGACATATTAAAAAACATGTTAACGGAAATTCCACAAAACTCAACAGTTGGTTGAAAAAACCAAAGCTTGTTAAAGGTAAGAACATTTTATTTTTCATGTTATATTTTGTAAAATATTTTTTTTTTAATTTATAGATTCTACAAATATTGTAAAATATTGTAAAGAATGCAAGAAAAATATAAACCAAAGTCTATGGGGTGGACATCTTCGATCTAGTGTGCACAAGAACAATTCCAAAATAGGCTTGGAGGAAGGTGTTGAAATTATCAAGTCAGCATTCAGGGAACGAATAATATCTTATAGGATTTCCTAACACCAAAACTTCATAAATGTGAAAGAATATTTTCAACATTTGGAATACAAAATTGCACATCTAATAGATCAAGAACTGCAGAAACATAAATGTATCAAGCTAAATATGGAACTGTTCGGTTTCTATTTTAACCCCAGCAGCGACCGCTATGATGTCAAATCTTTTAATGCGTTGTTCCAAGTCATTTGCCAGGGATATCAGAAAAAAGAACTGTTAGAGCAAATCTGCACCATTATTGACCAGAAAGCTGACGAATTTGCAGAAAGAGATTCAGGTAAAGAATTTATTTTCGATTTTACAACAGCAACAAAAAAAGTAATTTTTTTAATTTTTACGTTGCAGGATGGTCTTTGATGAATTTACTTCATTTGGAAATTAATGTTAACAAGCACAATCCGCTGAGAGCCTCATCTTTTATCGAACTTCCTCAAGAGATCAAGAGACGTCAAGCTGTGATCAACATTAGGAATGATGACAACTTTTGCTTCGCCTGGGCAGTTGTGTCTGCTCTTCACCAACCAAGCGGATTAGATTTTGAAACTTCATCCTACCCACACTACTCTTCTGTTTTGGATATGTCAGGTATAGAATTTCCAATGTTGCTAAAGAACATTAAGATTTTTGAAGAAAAAAATAACATTTCTATTAATGTATATGGATTAGAAATTATAAATCCTAAAAAGGGGTATGAAGTAATTGGTCCACTTTATTATTCATCGAATAAAAAAAATCAACATGTCAATTTATTGTTAATAAGTGATGATGATGAAAAAACTTTTCATTATTGCTATATTAAAGATTTATCAAAACTAGTTTCTGCACAAATTTCTAAACATCACGGAAAAAAATATATTTGCGATGGTTGTTTACAATATTTCCTTACAGAAGAAATTTTAATACAACACAATAGCTATGATTGTGATCATTTACGAATTAACCTACCTTCTAAAGAATTAATAAAAGATAAGTTTGGAAACTATTCATATGATAATATTTTGAAATTTGTAAATTATCATAAACAAATGAAAGCTTCGTGGTGTATGCAGATTTTGAATGCATTTTAAAGCCTTTAAATAATGACAATGTTGATAAAAATCCTAATACTTCATACACCTTAAAACAATATGAACATATTCCACATTCATTTGCCTATTACATTAAATGTTCCTTCGACGATAATTATTCTAAATTTGAAAAATATAGAGGTCAAAATTGTGATACATTATTTATAAATTGTTTAGAAAGAGATGTGTATAACATGTACAATAAATATTTAAAGGCTCCTAAAAAAATGATCCCTTTGAACGAGCTGGACAAAATTTATCATAACTATGAAAAAGTTTGTCATATTTGTAATAAACCTCTTTTAAATGACAGGGTTGCAGATCATTGTCATATAACCGGTCTTTATAGAGGTCCAGCTCATTCACTCTGCAACATAAATTACAGAATACCTAACTTTATTCCAGTTATATTGCATAATTTGCGTAATTATGATTCTCATCTATTTCTTAAAAAATTATGCTTAAACAAAGAACAACTAACAGTTATCGCACAAAACTAGGAAAAATATATTTCATTTGAAAAGCATATTCATGTGGATAACTATTTTGATAAAAAGACACAAAAGGCTAAGAAAAAAAATATATCATTAAGGTTTATTGATTCTTTTCAATTTCTATCCCATTCTTTATCAAAACTCTCTGAAAGCTTAAAAGATGAACAATGTAAGGAAATAAAAAAAATTTTCAATGATGAAGAAAGATTTAAACTTATTCGGCAAAAAGGTGTATTTCCTTGCAGTTATATTGATGATTATTTAAAATTAGAAGAAACAACTTTACCTCAGAAAGACCAATTTTATAATACTTTAACGGATGAGCACATCAGTGATGCAGAATACCAAAGAGCTGTAAAGGTTTGGCAATTGTTTAAATGTGAATCTCTTGGTCAATACTCCGACGTTTACTTACTCTCTGATACTTTACTTTTGGCAGATATTTTTGAAAATTTTAGAAGCACTTGTTTATCCACATATAAGCTCGATCCAGCTCATTTTTACACTTTTCCAGGTTTATCATGGGAGGCGTGTTTGCGTTATACTGGAATAGAGTTAGAATTGTTAACTGATCCAGATATGATACACTTTTTCAAAAAAAGCGTTCGCGGTGGTGTGAGCTCTTGCATTTGTAGATAATCTGAAGCTAATAACCCATTTCTTTTAAATTTTGATTCTTTAAAGCCAACTAAATACATAATTTATTATGATGCAACAAATTTGTATGGTTATGCAATGTCACAGCACATTCCAACGGGAGATTTTGTTTGGTTAACAGATAAAGAAATCAATGATTTAAATATTATGAATATTTCTAAAAAATCTAATAAGGGATATGTTTTAGAAGTTGATTTAGAATATCCTACAAGTCTACATTCCTATCATAACGATTTTCCGTTTTGTCCAGAAAACTTTAAACCGCCAAATTCTAAATGCATAAAATTAATACCCAATTTAAATGATAAATCAAAATATGTTATTCACTATCAATTATTAAAACAATGTTTGGAACATGGACTCAAGTTAACTAAAGTTCATAGAGTTTTACAGTTTTCTCAATCTGATTGGTTGAAAAAATATATAGACTTGAATTCAAGATTAAGAAATGATTCAAAGAATGAATTTGATCGTAATACTTACAAGTTGGCAAATAATAGTATTTATGGCAAGACTATGGAAAATGTTGATAGGAGAATTGACGTAAGACTTGTTACAGAGTGGGAAAAAAATAGAAGAAAAGATGGTGCTGAGAATTTAATTGCAAAACCATATTTCAAGGACTTAACAATATTTTCTGAAAACTTGGTAGCTATTCAAATGCAAAAGATTCAAGTTACTTACAATAAACCAATATATGTAGGCTTCTCAATATTAGATATATCTAAAACTGTCATGTATGGTTTCTTTTATAATTTTTTTAAACCTCTTTATCAGGAAAATATTTCACTTTTATACACCGATACCGATTCGTTCATTTTAGAAGTCACAACTCCAAATATTTCTTCTGACATGATAAAAAATATTCACAAATTTGACACATCTAATTATGAATTTAATAATATTCATGAAATGCCTATTACAAAGTCAGTTATAGGAAAATTCAAAGATGAATATGCTGGTGAACCCATTACTGCTTTCTTTGGTACTGGAGCAAAAGCATATTGTATTAAAACGGAAAACAGTTTAACAAAAAAAGCAAAAGGTGTTAAAAAAAGTGCAATTAAAAAGCAGTTGGATTTTATTCATTATAAAGATGTTGTTGAAAATCATTCTAAAACCTTTTGTTCAATGTATGTTTTTCGATCTAGACAACATACAATTTTTACAGAGTTAATTAATAAATTGGCTTTGAGTTCCGAAGATGATAAGCGGTATAAAATTCCCTATAGTTTTAATACATTAGCTTGGGGACACCAAGATATTGCTTTGTATCAATGGAATGCAGAACATGAAGATTTAGATATATTTATGTAAATATTATAAGGTATTTAAATTTGTTGTTTTTGAAACCAAAGTTAGTCTTCATAAGTCTTTCACAAAATGTGCTTAGAAACTTTTGACAAAGAAATTGATAACAGTTATTTTAAAACATATGAAAAACGACTTTCCACTTTTAAAAAATGGAAAGGAAAATTGAGACCAGAAGTGTTAGCTGGAGCTGGCTTTTACTATACTTCAATCAATGATATTTGTAAATGTTTTTATTGTGCTATTGAAATTTTTGATTGGTTAAGTTATGATGATCCTATTGTGGAGCATAAGAAATTTGCTAGGAATTGTGATTTAAATAACTGTTTATGGAAAAATAGGAATCGAATAATTGTAACCATTCAAAATAAGTCTTCAAGCTACACATTTTATATAGTATTATTAATATCCTTATTTATGAACTTTTACATATATTTAAATTAAGTATTTTATTGTTATTTTTTTACAACTGCTTTTGCTTTCGTGGTGAAAGTATCTGCTTAATGTTAATAAATTTGGAATATAATTATTAATTTGTTTTAATGACTATCAGTAGATCTCAATTTATTCTTCTTTATTTTATTTTCCAAAATGTTTTTTATGTTCATCATCCCCTGGCGTAACACAGTGTGAAATATGTTTTTCTAATAAAACAGACGTCACTCTAAGTAAATATTGTAAATTTATGAAAATTGGAATAATTAACAATAGTACAATTAGTTGGATGGAACGAATAAATGGAAATGAAAATGCAAGTAAATTTTTTAAAATTTTGTATCATTATCCAAATCGATCTATTTTTAATACAAATTGGATAGAGAGGTTAGAGTTTAAAAATAATCAGTTACAAATTTTAACCCCCAACTGTACCAATTATTATGACGGATTCAAAAATTATTACTTTTCCATCATTAGTGTTACATTAAACTTTGCATTATTTTTATACCTTACCATTTTAATTATTTATCTTTATTACAAATTTCAAACTGGAAATCTATTTTTTCATTAATCCATTTTAATCGAAACTTTAAAGAAAGTGGGGATGAGAATATTTAAGTACAAGAATAACACAATATGTTTCAGTCTCGTTTAGTCATTATGAACAACGCCGTGGTTCATAAACCTTTGAAACGCTTCTTAATTCAAAAATTTATTTTTTAAATAATTCTTTGTCAAAATTTGTTCTTGTTGGCATTAGTTTAAATGATTTTTCTCCAAAAATTGTAATTGGTGGAAAAACTGGATTTTCAATCGCACTAACCGAAGAAAATTGGAAAGACATTTGTGTTCATCAAGGAATTATTGTAAACAATTTCTACTTTCCTCAAGTTGATCAAACCAGTGTGAATATAAACAACATTCATCTGCAGGTTCAGAAAATAAATGATACCCCTGTTCTACAAATTACAAAAGGCCCACACTTCATATACTTAGGACAAGAGTCTTTGGACAATTTGTGGCGATTAAAGGAAATTATTGATTATAGATTATCTATACTTAAAAGGCAAGAATTCAATACATATTTCAAAATAATATTTCAGCTGATTGTGGCGACTTGTGTACGCATGTTTATAATATAATAAGTCCAACAGAAAATCCTAACAGTGAAAATGTTTCAACTATGATGGAATTACTTGCTTTATATCCTGAACAAATGGAAAATAAATTGAAGCAAAATGGAACAAAACGAAAATATTACGAGGAAAACAATGAAAATGGATCAAAAAGAAAATATTACGAAGAAAACAATATCTTTTCTGGAAGAGAACAATAAGGTGCATGTGTTAGTGAAGTGGAGCTTTGCTTACAGACAAGCCCGTAGGAGTAACTTTCAGATGTGGTACTTAAATAGACTCCGTTTTGAAAAAAGAATAAATGATTGTAAACTTATTCTAGATTCGATATTATCTGAGGAACATAGAAATAAAATATATTTGACACGTTTTAATAAAAATTGTATTTGATGTTTTACTTAATAAAATTTTAGTTTCTTAAATGTGAATTTTATTTGAAATTAATTAGCACATTAAAACTTTGTAATTTGTATCAGCTAAAGCATAAAGTGAGGAACAGAAATAAAACAAATTTAACTACAATTTAATTTCAATTTAATTAAACAATATTTTTTTTATCAATCCATGTATTATATTTTTTATCAAGTCCTAACCATTTCACATAAACTTTGTTTCCTTTCCTTCTCAAAATCTTCTCAATAAGATACACATCGGTATGCTTTACTTTTAGTAATTCTTGCTCATAAAAACCACCCAGAATGTCCTGATTATCTTCGTCTTGAATTAAATATGTCCAAGGGTTTGTCATCTTAACTTCTTTAATGTGGAATATCTCATTTGACCAATTTGGTGTGTAACCTTTTGAAAATGCCTCTCGATGCTTGCTTATTCGTACGTGATCACCCACTTTAAACTTTGGAGATTTTATATCTAACGTTTTAGCATGAGTAAATGCAGATTTCAAGATTCTATTTTCATTTGTTTTATTTACTTGTTTTGGCTTCATTCCTATTGAAGAATGTTTTGTATTGTTATAATCTTTTACAATATCCGCTAATATATTAAACCATTTATAATTTCCTTGAATGCTAAATATTTTCCACATATTATTCTTTAAAGTCCTGTTCACTCTTTTTACTATACCCGCTTTCAAATTGGAAAACGTGCTATAATGGTTAATTCGAAATTGTTGCATCAAATTTTGAAAATTTACATTGAAAAACTCTCTTCCTCTGTCCGTTTGCAAGTTTTTTGGTGGAGTTTTTGCACTGATTAATATTTTTTTCATGGCCGCTGTTACGTCTTTTCCAGATTTAGATTTTACCGGTTCGGCCCAAACATACTTAGAAAATACATTTATGGTAATCAAGATATATTTAAATCCCTTATTAAATTTGGCATAGGGTAACATTTCAACCAAATCAGCTTGAAAAAGATCATTTAACCCTTTCACTACCACCCTTCTGCGTTTGTAGTTTTTTCTAGCAGGTTTATGTAATTCATTAACGACTTGTTGTTTAACGGTTGTCATGACAACAAACTTGTTTATTCAATTTTAAGGAAGTTCACTTTCTATGTTTTGTAATAATTCGAAATATAACTTTTATATGTTTTTTCCCATTCATTCAATTTATCAATTTGTATTGTATAACTTTTTTCATTTAAAATTTTACTAATTTTAGTAATCTCCTTTTCTAACGCATTAAAGGATTTTTTTATCTCTCCAGTTAAGAAAGTAGTTGATCTACTATCACTATTTTTTAATTCCTCCTCTGTTTTATTTAATTCTTGTTCTAATTTCTTAATTACACTGGACATTATATTTTCCAAGGAAATATATTGTTGATTTTCTTCCAAAGTGAGTTGGTCAATTGTTCTACTGTTAAGAATGCTATTTTGATTTCTTTTTTTTTTCATCATCTAACCTTTTTATAAAAGTTCTTAATTGTTTAATTTTTTCCTTGTGTTTTTCAATTATTACTTCTCTTATATTTGTTTCCATTATTTTATTAATTTTGTTGATATCATCACTTAATTTTTTGTCTTCCTTTTTAACATGTTCATTTAAAAATTGCAAATCTTTACTTATTTGATTTAGCGTTAGCAACTGTTTATTAACGTTTTCAATTGAGGTATAACATACTTTAATCTGGTTTTCATACTTTAAAAAATTTTCATCAAAAACCTTAAGCTTTTTAGCAAAGATTTCATTATTTGTTTCATTTTCACCTAATCTCCTTTTTAAATTATTAATGTCACTTATTCTCTCTTGATTTTGTTTTGAAATATGGCGTCCAAATTTATCAACTGTCATGTTGAGCTTTCATTAAACAATAAATATGATTATATTTGATAGCTGTTATTTATAGTATTACTTTATCTTCTCTTAATTCTTCAATAATAGAGATAATCTCGTTACTATGAGCATTATTTCCCGCATCACTTGATGAAATTAATAAACGTAGCCTATCAACAATTTCGTTTACATTATTCCAGTATACATAGTCTGTATTTGATCTGTTTGTTTTCAAAATTAATCCCTTTCCTGTAGATTTGGCTCTAGTTGTTCTAAACGGAGGTTGTGGTTTGTTAAATGCTGTAACTAATCTTGGCAAGGTTTTTGTCTTTGTAATCCCATTTCTTTGTAAATATGGTCCTATTATTGTAACATATTTGTGTGATGTATTTCCTTGAACTTGTTCATTTGAATCAAAATTCCTACGATATATATTTGTTTTAGCTAGAATGTTCATGTAATTATCTAAATCTTCCTTCTTATAACCTATCGGTTCTTTTTTGAAAAGCAATTCGTATAAACCTGGCGTGCCTGTGTACGTTATTCCTCCCACTTTAATGTCCTTTCCAATAATTTCTACCGGTATCTGTGTTAAACCAAAAGAAAACTTATCCGTTTCGAGGTCATGAACTATTCCGTAATAATGGTCAAATTTATGTTGTGTATCTTTCACACCCTCATCAATATATGATCTGGGTAATTCATGAAAATCTGCTAAGTAATCTTTATATGATGGTGTACCAACATAGGTTTGAATTGTTTTTCTAGTTTGTTCCAATATGTCTGACAAGTTTAAATTTGTTGTTGTGTCACTAGAAGGATCTGAAGTTTCTGCTATAACAGTTGATGACAATGGTTGTACTACAGGAGAGGAAGAAGTGATACTACTGTCATTTAAAAATGTTGGTAGTTCTGTAGGGAGTAACGGAGTTTTTCCTGTTTTCTGAATATTTTTCGTCGGAGTTGATGTTTTATAAAGCTTTGTAGGTGTTTTGAATTCTTCATACTTTGAAACTCTTTCTTCTTTTAAATCGAATGGTTCGGATTTACCAATACTTGAAATTAGCTGTTTAAGTGGTTGTGTTATTGGTCTATAAGTTTGTTCTAATTCGGACTGAGCAGTAGAAGTAGCTAATTTCAAGCTTTGATATTTCTGCTTCACGGCTTGTCTCGATTTTATTAATTCTCGAGCTAAACGTTTATCCATGCTGTACAAGTTTTAAATGAAATAAAACTGCAAATTTTTTACTTTTATAAATATATAAAGGAATCGAATTTACTCCTATATCTGCCGTGATTTACTTCACAATCTTTGTCAATTACAAGAAAGCCATATGGATCCATCCAACAGTTAGCACAAATATTTTTACACTGATCAAATGTCATATCCAATATACAGTGGTCATTATATATATGTTTTAAACTCAAACAGTCCTGTTTAAATAAAATTAATAAGTTTGCATTTTCTCGAATTAGACGTTTAAGGATTGAGGAATATCCTTGAAAAATAAAAAAACAATCGGTGTTTCTATGCCTTCCATGCGTGAAATAGTCCCTAATAATAGATTGATTATGACAAGGAATATCATCAAAAATGATAACGGAATTTGGCTTTATCTCATGAGGTGAAATAATGTTCTCATCGCTATCATATTCAAAGTATCCAATTTCTTTCATAGGCTTTAACAACTTCCTTGAATATTCATATTTTGGTTGATCTAATGACTTTGAATAAACATAGACATTTTCAAACCTAATTCCATTAGGATGCTCGAGCAGTGTAAGCATAACGTTGGTTTTACCGCTACCACTGCAACCAACTATAAGCCCTCTTTTTGAACCACCGCAAAATAAGTCACCATGTTTTCTCAACTGTTTACTTAAAATTTTTTCGTCATGATTATTTACTGGTAATGAGAATTTTTGTTTTTCAATCCTCATTCTTAATCACACTAGTAAATATTTTTAGCTGTAAAAGTATTTATACCAGAAAAATGTCAATGTGTTTTTAGTATAAAAAGAACTTCAATGACTGTGGGTCGTCATAAGTTGAAAAAAACTATTAAAAGACGTAATAGAAAAGGCTCTGGTTTAGTAAATAAATTAATTAGTAAATTACCTTTCGAAGTTCATATACCAGGATATAATTATTGTGGTCCCGGCACCAACTTGGAAAAAAGATTAACTAGAGGTGACGTTGGTGTAAATCCATTGGATTCCGCTTGCAAAGAACATGATATATCTTACTCTCAGACTGAAGATTTATCAAAAAGACACATATCTGACCAAATATTAGAAAAAAAAGCCTGGGATAGGGTAAAAGCTAAAGATTCTTCTATTGGTGAAAAAATTGCAGCTTTAAGTGTTGCAGGAATAATGAAGGGTAAAAGAAAGTTCGGTTTGGGATTAGAAAATACAAAAGGGGGTAAACTTAAATTGAGAAAAAAACGTATCATTCGAACACCCAAAAAAATTGGAGGATTTCTACCTCTTTTGTTTCCCATTCTTGGCGCCCTGGGTGCACTAGGTGGAGGCGCGGCAGGAATTGCTAAGGCAGTAAATGATGCTAAAGCAGCTAAACAGCAACTAGAAGAAATACATAGACATAATATTGCAATGGAAAATGCTTCTAAAGAAGGTAAAGGATTATATATTAGACCATATAAAGGAAAGGGACTATTTATTAGACCTTATAAAGGAGGATCCGTCAAAATGAAAGCAATCAGACAAAAAAAAAACTCAAAATAAGTTTTCCAAAAAGAGCACTTACTAACAATGATATTATTAAATATGTAAAGCTGTTAAAAATAACTGGCTTTAGAGGTGTTTTTATGCTCGATGAACTTCCAAAAAAAATTAATCTGAAAGAATGTGGTATTGTAAATTTGGATAAAAAACAAAATAAAGGATCTCATTGGACTGCTTATATTAAAAATAACAAAAATGTAATATATTTTGATAGTTATGGAAATTTAAAACCACCTTTAGAACTTCTCAAATATTTTAATTCGAATGGCAAAGTGGATGTATTTTATACTTATGAAAATAAACAAAAATTTAATTCATATAACTGTGGTCAACTATCCCTAAAATTTTTGCAAAAAAATATATAAACTCATTATTTATTGTAATATCTCATTCATAAATAAACTGCAATGTCTACCACAATTGCCATATCAGGAAACAGTTCTGTTTTGTCTGCTGATTTTAATCCGCCCATATATTTAGAGGATGAAAAACAATATTACCTGGGTTTAGCTGATTTTGAAACGTTTATGACTATCCCCAATATAAAAGAAGGATATAATAAATTTTATATAGATAATAAAGTAATTGTTATTCCCGACGGAACTTATGACATTACAGATATAGAAACATACATAAGAGAAAGTATAGAAGATTTATTTCCGAATGAAAAAATTTTTTTTCTTTTAAAAGCAAATGTTAATACTCTAAAAACTTTTTTAATGTGTAGTAGAATAATTGATTTTACCAAGGAAGATTCGATAGGAAAAATGTTGGGTTTTAATAGCAGGATACTAGAAGCTATGAAAGAGGAAGAATCAGATAATGTTGCAAAAATAACTAAGGTGAATGCTATTTGTATTGACTGTAATATTTGTGTCGGTTCTTACAATAATGGTAAACCTGTTCATATTATTCACCAGTTTTATCCAACTGTAGCTCCAGGGTATAAAATAGTTGAATCTCCTTTGCCCATTTTGTATTTTCCAGTTAGCGTCAAAGCAATTAACAATATAACAGTTAAAATAGTTGATCAAGACGGAGAACTTATCAGTTTTAGAGGAGAAACTATAACAGTAAGGTTGCATTTACAAACAAGTGAAATATAAAATGGTTGTTAGATATAATAGAGCCCTTGGGATGAGACTTGCCCCTACCACTATCAACAAAGTAAAAACTTATAAAAAGAAAAAGCCTAAGCAACAGTTCAGTATCAAATCCAACACCAACAAGTTAAGACGAGATAATCGTAAATTTCTCACATCCTTGGGTTTCACTGTTTTAAAATAATGAACATATTAAACGTAAACGAAAAGCTTTATGTAGACAATTCCATCGTCAGTTCTGAGCTTCACACATATCAACCATATATTTCTTCAAAATTCGATTACAATGATGAAATAAGGATCCCAATTCAAGAACTCGATGCTTACACTCTACCATCAGATAGTTTACTTTATATCGAAGGAAAATTAACTAATACAGAAGGTAAATATAAGAAAGAATTGCTATTTATTAACAATGGTATAGCCTTTTTGTTCAGAGAAATCCGCTATGAACTAAACGGAATTACTATAGATTCAATAAGAAATGTTGGATTAGCATCAACCTTAAAAAGCTACCTTTCTCACAATACCAACGAAAGTTTAAAACTGGAAAATGCAGGTTGGTTTCCACATCGGAAAGAAGGTGATACAATTTTAGTTGATAATGATGGAAAATTCTCCGTATCCATACCACTAAAAATGCTTTTAGGATTTTTTGAAGATTACAGAAAAATTATTATGAATATGAAACAGGAATTGGTTCTTATTAGATCAACTGATGATTTAGATGGTGTTATTTTCAAAGAAGATCCGGCACACCTTGTTACTGCTCCTGACACTCCATTGGTTACTTTCGATAAAATTTATTGGAAAGTTCCTCACATTTTAGTTGATATGCCACAACAACTTGCTCTATCAAAAATATTAGAATCAAATAAAGATATATTGATAGGATTCAGGAGTTGGGAACTTGTTGAATATTCTTCTCTAACCGAAACAACCCGTCACACATGGCCGGTAAAAACAACTAGTAAACTAGAAGCTCCTCGTCATGTTGTGATTGGCTTTCAAGAAAACAGAAAAGGGAAAATTGTTAAAGATATGAGTAAATTTGACAATATTACCTTGTCAAATATTAGAGTATATTTAAATTCTGAAAGATATCCTTATCACGATTTGTACTTAAATTTCGAAGAAAACAAATTTTCTGCTTTATACGAAATGTTTGCCAACTTTAGACAGTCTTACTATGGTGTTCCAAATGAACCCATTTTTAATCCTGAACAATTCAAAAACATTAGTCCTATTACACATATTGATTGCTCCCATCAAAAAGAAACAATTCAAACGGGATCCGTAGTAATGAGAATTGAATTTGAGACACACAATGCAATTAAAAAAGATACTTCTGCTTATTGTCTTATTTTACATGACAAATTATTTAGCTACAACCCTCTTACTAAAATTGTGAAACAATTATAAACTTTATCCCCACTATTTTCATATTTCGATTTAATTTAAAGAAATTTTCAAAAGCTTTTAGTTTTAGTCATGACATCAAAACTACAACTACAAATTGAAAAATTTATTTTTAAAATTAATCAACTGAAAGAAGAAATTGCAAATTATTCAAGTAAAAAAAGTCTCATTAAAAAATTTGCTGCTTTGAAAATATGAGATTGGTTATAGATATTCAAGGATTCAAGGATGAAAAAAATAAATTTATACCGAAAGAGCTTGCAGCTTTTGATGGTTATGAAATGACTCATTACATTTTTAAAAGGCCTTTTCCAATGGAGTTTCTTTCACCTGATTGTCACAAGCAGGCGGTATGGTTAACGAAAAATTATCATTGTATACATTGGAATAATGGATTTACTCCATTACATCATTTCCCAAAAATAATTGAAACACTTACGAAGAAAGCAGATTTTGTTTTTGTAAAAGGAAGCGAAAAAAAGGATTTTATACAGAAATATTCTAAAAAGCCTGTGATTGAAATAGATGAACAACCAGCGCTAAAGCTAATGGAACCAAAATGCTTCTATCATTCAAAATCACCTTGTATGTGTGCTTTGACAAATGTGTTATTTTTATATGACAATTGTTTTATGAATGAATAAAAATATAAAAAACTTAATTACCTTTTTATTTTGCATTAACCAACCATGATTGAATACAATTAATATGATACCTTAAATCTAATTTTCTAAATTCATTTAAAAGTTCATACTCATTTTTATATTTTAAATAATCATTACAAAATTTAGCGGCTAATTTACATTGTTCCATTCGATCTATATTATTAACATATGCTGACAAATCTTGTGCTTCTGCGTCTTCTTCGCCTACAATTGATAAATATTGGAAGTATGCAGCAGATATAATAAACTCTTCATACATTTCAGTAACCATTTGCTCCATTGTAAATATTATTAAATTTATTCTTCCTTTTCAATTTCTTGAAGAATAGTATCCTCGTCAATAAATTGCTTCAAGTCTTTTAAATAGTAACCAAAGCCAATATCTTTTAGATCTTGAATAAGTTGAAAAAAATTTAATGTTTCAATGTATTTGTTGCAACAGAGGGCAGCCTTTACGAATTCCTCAGATTGATTACAATAAAAGTCTATCCACTCCGGACCACTTGCCATACAATATGAGAAATAGGTTTTTGAAAGATTACTAAATTTCTCCTCTAATAATTTAACTGCAATCAGCAACTCAGCCATTTCATTTATTTAACATAATATTTTAAATATGTAGGGGGACGTCTCTTGCGAATAGGATTAACTTTCTTTGATAATACCTGTTTTTTATCTTCGTATAATTGAAACCTCTTTTGGGTTGCAATAATAGCAGGTATAAATTGGCAATCTTCTCCTATAAATTCTATTAGGTGGCTTAATTCTCCTACAAAGTATGATTTCCCAAATGTATTGAAAAACGTAGTAAGGCTTATAATTCCTTCTAAATAATCATCACAACAGTCAATTGCTTCCAAATAATCTCGTTTCAGTGGATAAAACAGCTTGGTGTATTCATCTTTCGAAATCACTTCAAAGAAATTGAGATATTTAACTTTTAACTGTCTGATAGTTGTAGTTAATTTTTCGCGATTACACATAATTCACTTATTACTTGACACATTTTTTCTTTTTGTTTTATACAAAATTGGTGGAAAAATTCAAAAATAACTTTTTACGCAACTCGAGCACAGCTTAGTAAATGTGCCTCGGCATACTAAAATGATCATGATGCACCTATTTATAAGACTTAAGAATGCAAAATCAAATGTGGGAGAACAAAGAGAAAAAATTAAAAATATGATGCGAATGAGAATAAAAGGGGAGGAAGTTAAGAATGAGGGACATGAGAGAGAGGAAGAGGAGGAGGAGGAGGCGCTCCCATATTATAACTACTTTTGCTTTATCTTTTTCATAGATAGTAGAAATAGTAAAACGCCATTTAGTAAGAACATCTGATCCATATTATGTTAAAAAGATGCAATAGCATCGAGGGGGTGCACGCATTTTCAGATATATATATTTTTTTCAGATTTTAATATATGCACTGTAGTGTGGGGG
Source organism: Kuschelorhynchus macadamiae (assembly GCA_030620095.1). Classification (NCBI taxonomy): domain Eukaryota; kingdom Metazoa; phylum Arthropoda; class Insecta; order Coleoptera; family Curculionidae; genus Kuschelorhynchus; species Kuschelorhynchus macadamiae. The sequence continues at coordinate 195,731 of JAUTXW010000770.1, read as the reverse complement.
CATATGTCTCCTCGCTCTTCATCAAGCCTTATCGTCATTTACTCCCAAGTACTGTACTTTTCTTTTTCCAATTTACCAACTATTTACTATTATACATAAAATTTAAATATAATTATTATTGTTTTTCTTTTAGGAGAAAAGAAATATATTTTTTACAAAAATATCTTTTTTTGAGTAAATAACTAGCACTTATGAAAGGTTTATGCATCCTTTATTAAAGTAACTTATATTTCGTTAAACGATTATTCGTTAATCTTTATTTTTCAATTCGGTTATTATTCATTCAGATTAAATTTCATTTCATTTCTTCACAAGGGATTTTAGGTTGACTTTTTCAAGTAAGGACTGGAACATAACTAACCAGTTGCATTCTATGTATGATACAAAACATAATAACTAAAATAAAGTCAGAAAAACCAAATTTCCCTGATACCTGTTAATTAAAATAATACCCGAGTAAATTTACTTGTTTTATAACGCTTTTATTAGTTTCACTTGATTTTCACCCCCTTTATAACGCCAGAAGTTTGTTCCATTATCCCGAACAGGATCGTCAGGATACAAAAATTTCATCTCTCAGAGGGACTCTGAGAAATGGCTACCATATAAAGTTTGATAAAACTAAAAAACACGCTTTAATAGTAAACGGAACTGAAAAGAATAAAAAAATATAGTTTAAAAAACTAAAAAACACGCTTTAATAATAAATTTGAAGAAATACCTATTTCTTTTGTTGGGTGTGATCAACACAAAAAAAATTACAACTACGATCATTGAGTTGTACCTTGGTAGAATGCGCTTTATTTGTAAAGAGGTTTACCGGATAGATAAAGCTAAAAGAAAGAAAATAAGGTGCTTGAATAAACAATCAAAATTATAATTAACTTTTCACTGTGTTCCTGTAGTCTGTTTTGATAGATTGATGTCCTTCCACAAAGTAAGAAATAAGACCTACAACTTAAACTTGATTTATGGGGATGTGATTTTCTAACAATTTTTTTTGCTGAAATCATGTTACAGATTTTTGTTTTCAAACTTCATAAAATATCAATGTCTTCATTGATCAACTGAAAAACACGCTTTAATAGAACTAAAAACAAACCCTTTGGACGAGAATAAAGTGATTAACAAGAAAATTAATGTCATTGTGAAAACAGCGTGGGTCTGATATCAGTTATTATAAATATTTTGTCGGTATTATTTCTGAAAGTAAAGTCAGTATGAATATATGGCATAAAGGCCCCCTACGCTTTTTTACAAAAGGTATTTTTTTTTCTTTTTAGTTAAATTTACTTATAAAGCGTGTTTTTCAGTTTTTTAAACTATAATTTTTTTTCTTTTTAGTTCCGTTTACTATTAAAGCGTGTTTTTTAGTTTCGTCAAGCTATAATTTATTCTTCTTCGGTACCTCCTCGTGCCGAAAATTGGTAATTTGCGCGCCTGCTGCCGTTCTTTTATATGGTAGCCATTTCTCAGGGTTACTCTCCGAGATGAAACTTTTTTATCCTGACGAACCTGTTCAGGATAATGGGACAAACTTATCAAATCATTGCGTGGTCATCGATTGTAATCTGGCGTTATAAAGTGGGTGAAAATCAAATGAAACTAATAAAAGCGTTTTAAAACAAGTAAATTTACTCGAGTATTATTTTAATTAACAGGTATCAGGAAAATTTGGTTTTTCTGACTTTATTTTAGTTATTATGTTTTGTATCATACATAGAATGTAACTGATTAGTTATGTTCCTGTCCTTACTTGAAAAAGTCAACCTAAAATCTCTTATACTTTGATGAAATTTAATCTGAATGAAAAATAAAGAATAATGAATAATCAATCGTTTAACGAAATATAAGTTACTTTAACAGAGGTTGCATAAACCTTTCATAGGTGCTAGTTATTTACTCAAAAAAAAGATATTTTTTCAAACAAGTATATTTCTTTTCTCCTAAAAGAAAAACAATAATAATTATATTTAAATTTTATGCATAATAGAAAATAGTTGGTAAATTGGGAAAAGGAAAGTACAATACTTGGGAGTAAATGACGATAAGCCTCGATGAAGAGCAAGGAGACATATGCCCCCATACTACAGTGCATATAATAAAATCTGAATATATATATATATATATATATATATATATATATATATATATATATATATATATATATATAAAATGCGTGCACCCCTTCCAAGCTATTGCATCTTTTTGACATAATATGGATCAGATGTTCTTACTAAATGGCGTTTTATTATTTCTACTATCTATGAAAAAAATAAAGCAAAGTACCAGGTTTTATTTTTCATGTCAACCATATTCAAGCCATCGGAACCTACCCAGAGTGTTATTTTTTAATTTGGACTTTATGCATAGTTAATAAATTTCTTGTAGTTTTACTTAGCTTCATCCTGATCCCTATAATTAAAATATTAATTTCATTTAGAGTGAACGCTTCATCTGACGTTAAAAGAATATAAAAAAAGTGATTGCGTTTGTAAGCAGTCGTGTTTTAATTACAACGGATTCCGAGATAGAAATTTTGAGATAGAAGTCGGAATTCCGCGATAGAAGTCGGAATTCCGCGATAGAAATCGGAATTCCGAGATAGAAGACGGAATTCCGAGTTAGAAGTCGGAATTCCGAGATAGAAGTCGGAATTCCGAAATAGAAGTCGGAACTCTGAGTTAGAAGTCGGAATTCCGTTAGAAGTCGGAATTCTGAGATAGAACTTGTAATTCCGAGTTACAAATCTAAATTCCGAGATAGAAGTCGGAATTCCGAGATAGAAGTCGGAATTATGAATTAGGAGTCGGAATTCCGAGATAGAAGTCGGAATTCCGAGATAGAAGTCAGAAATCCGAGATGGAAGTCGGAATTCCGAGTCACAATTCGGAATTCCGAGATAGGAGTCGAAATTCCGAGATAGAAGTCGGAATTACGAGTTACAAAAATAAAAATAAAAAAATTGTGGCCCTTCTACGCTCTCGTACTTTTCATACTATGTACTGAAGTAAACTGAGTTACACTTCACCATTCCGAACAAATGAAAAACAATCATACTAGGGAAGTTCCGGGAAAAGAAAATGTACCGATTTTTTATTTATTCTATAATAAAAATATTGTATTCTTAAATTCGACTAGCAGGTAACAATTTTTTATTAAATTCACTATATTTAAATAACATTTAAAATTGTAATTGTAAAATATTAAACTAGTCCGACGACAAAATTCAACTCAATAATTTTTGTCTATAATTATTATTTATACCTTTGAAATTCCCTGCTAGATAAAAATTCGTAAATAAAAACTACTTTTAAATAGCTCGGTAACAGGAGCCAGTGTCGATGGGGTTTGAAACAGGCGGATCGCCTTTTATCTGCGATTTTCAAAGTGGCGACGGCGAAGAAAGCAGTTGTTTCGAAACTTCTTTACTAGCCGTTGCTAAAGCCCTAGGTGGATAAAACAGCCACCTGAAAATAAAAAAAAGAATTTAGGAGCATTCGGCTTCGTTACAGAACAGAGAAAAACGCCAAAAAATGTATTTTAAGAGCATTTATCTTAATTAAGAAACAGTAAATTCGTTAAAATTTTATTACTTTTTTTAATATAAAAGCATTTTTGTCCTGTATACAGGGTAATTTTAGGCGAATAAAACAGGCCTCTGAAAACAAAAAAATAAATCAAAAGCGTTTAGCATTTCTTTAACAAACTGTGAAACACCTCAAACTTCTATTTTTTATATATAAATTAAGTTTTTCCCAATTTTCCTTTACATAGGGTTAATCTAAGAGGGGTTAAATAGCTCCTTAAAAACAAAATTAAAAATTTAATTTTCTTTTCAACGGATGGAACACGAAAATTTGTTTTATTCTTTTTATAATTTTTTTTGGGCTACGCAAGGTGATCCTAAACAGCTTTTTAAAACCGAAAATATTTTTTTTTATGTCAGAAACTATTTCTGTTTTTTAAAAATGACATCAATTACCAATTTTTTATATTTTTTGCATATAAACCTAAATTTGAGAAAACCATTGTCGTATTTTACCTTATGACGAGCATTAACGCATTATTTGAAGTAATCCCTACTAAACTGTTATAAAACCTAGTGGCGTATAATTTTCAGCTGTAACTAGGGTAACATTCTTTTGTTATCCTCTCTTGGCTTTGACAGCTCCCGTTCAATTGTTTGTTATATGAAATGGTATATGCATTCTGTTTCTTCCGAACGTACGTCGCAGCGGGAGCCGTGACATCCGCTATTATGTATGCTATTACAGAGCTTTTAGAGGGTCGCTGTATCATGCTTTCTAATATGTTTGTCAGAAAATATATAGTGGGAAACATTCCATCAAATAAATAATAATGTTTTTAGTTTAATTTATTTCACGTTTATTAGTAACTTGTTTGTGTAGAATAACCTAAAAATTCAAGAACTATTTTTCAATAAACGGAGAGTATACAATATAAAACGTAAATATTCTCTATCACTAACTTTATATCCATATGTCTATAATTAAAATCTCTTTTTTAACTTGTTAATAATACTTTTTAAAATAGGTTGGCATTATTAATAGGTATTAGTCATAAAAACTTGCCAACTTTTTTACTACATGATATTATACTAGCACAAAAAAAAAAAAATATATATATATATATATATATATATATATATATATATATATATAATATATATATATATATATATATATATATATATATATATATATATATATATATATATATATATATATATATATATATATATATATATATATATATATATATATATATATATATATATATATATATATATATATATATATATTTTACTTCAATTTTCTTGGGTTTAGGTTTATGTAAAAATAAAAACGCCTTCTTCCAACTTTGTTCTCTCTATTTTACGTTTCGCCTAACATAGTAGGCTTTTTCAAAAATGTACAAGATTATCATACTACCTAAAACAATAGAATCAGGACATTAATACACAATTATAAATATGGGACATTACGTTATTTTTTTTTATATATATAAATCACTTCGACAATGTATATCGGACAAAAATTAGTACAGAAATAAATAAAACAGAAATTCACTTTGGTTACATACCTCGATCGATTTTAGGTAGGCTTCATTCATCTGAATAACTCAGTTAAGAAGTTTTTTTAATTTATTGGTTTTGCTTGTTGTTTTATGGTATAGAAAAAATGTTAAAATATATATACATAGGCAGACAAAAATGAATACAGTGTGATATTTTTACTTTTAAGTTAATAGATTATAATATACTTGACTTAAATTATGGATGTCTTGTTTGTCGTTAACAGAAAATTTTTCTTTTTTGATGTGTATCGTTTCCTTTATTTGTAGCTTGCGGTAATTGGGTTCTTGCGTTAAGATTTTCGTATCAGAAAAGTTAAATTCATGTCTTTCATTCTTTTCATGTTTGTGTAGAGCGGTTGAAGCATTTTTAGTGTATTTATGCCCATTCAGTCTGCTATCTAAGTACTGGGTGGTCATTCCTATATATTTTTTTGGGCAGTTTAGGCAGAGTATTGAGTAAACAATGTTGGACCTTTTTTTTATTGGGTACTTTGCTTTTTAAAGGAGTAAAAAGATGGGATAAACGATTGTGGGATTTATGGCAAACAATGATGTATTGCTTTGCTAAAATATGCTTAAGTTTTTCTGATAATCCATTTGTGTATGGCATTGCAACGTAGGTTTTATTGTCATTAGTTTGTATTTTTTCGCTTCTTTTCTTGTTGTACAATCGAAAAACTCGTTGTTTAATGATTCTATTAGAATGTTTTTCAGGGAAGCCATTGTCTTTTAGAATTGTTCTTACTTTATTTAATGTTTCAGAGCGATACTCCGGTGATGTTAAAGTGAGAGCTCTGTGGGTAAGGCCTATAAAATTGTTTGCCATAAATCCCACAATCGTTTATCCCATCTTTTTACTTCTTTAAAAAGCAAAGTACCCAATAAAAAAAGGTCCAACATTGTTTACTCAATACCCTGCCTAAACTGCCCAAAAAAATATATAGGAATGACCACCCAGTACTTAGATAGCAGACTGAATGGGCATAAATACACTAAAAATGCTTCAACCGCTCTACACAAACATGAAAAGAATGAAAGACATGAATTTAACTTTTCTGATACGAAAATCTTAACGCAAGAACCCAATTATCGCAAGCTACAAATAAAGGAAACGATACACATCAAAAAAGAAAAATTTTCTGTTAACGACAAACAAGACATCCATAATTTCAGTCAAGTATATTATAATCTATTAACTTAAAAGTAAAAATATCACACTGTATTCATTTTTGTCTGCCTATGTATATATATTTTAACATTTTTTCTATACCATAAAACAACAAGCAAAACCAATAAATTAAAAAAACTTCTTAACTGAGTTATTCATACAATAACATCCAGATGAATGAAGCCTACCTAAAATCGATCGAGGTATGTAACCAAAGTGAATTTCTGTTTTATTTATTTCTGTACTAATTTTTGTCCGATATACATTGTCCAAGTGATTTATATATATAAAAAAAAATAACGTAATGTCCCATATTTATAATTGTGTATTAATGTCCTGATTCTATTGTTTTAGGTAGTATGATAATCTTGTACATTTTTGAAAAAGCCTACTATGTTAGGCGAAACGTAAAATAGAGAGAACAAAGTTGGAAGAAGGCGAAGAAAATTGAAGTAAAATATATATAAATAAATGGTTTAAGAAACTACCAAAAATTATATATATATATATATATATATATATATATATATATATATATGTATATATAAATATATATTTATCGTTTTATCGTTCACATATTTTTAGTACACTTTTATTAGAGGAATTTAATGCAGGCAAAAATATTTTTCTAGCATCATTTGTTTTCAAAATATATACATAAACTTCTGGGTTATTATTTTTCTTAAGCTCTAAAAACCGAAATTATTGTTTTTTTTTTGATAGTCAAAAAGGCGCGTGTTATCATTCCAATCGAATTATGTTAATATCTTTAAATTGCGTCATTTATTTCTGTTTTCACATTTGTAATTATTTCTGAACTACATACTTAGTATAGCAATTTTTTAATATAAAAAAATTGGACAAAAAAAAATTTATTTTAAAGCTGGCAGAAACACAAAAGCTCCAGCACAATTTCCGCAATGACATCAATAAAACCAGAGGTATTTATAGATATATATATATATATATATATATATATATATATATATATATATATATATATATATATATATATATATATATATATATATATATATACATATATAATATATAAAACAATCCTTGAAAATTATATACTTATAAGCCTAGATGTTATTTCACTATTTAATAAAATTCCGCTAAATTTGGTAAAAGATAGTATTACAAAAACATGAAATTTAATTGAAAATAACTTTAATATTGCCCAAAATGTATTTTTATAAATCACTGAATTTATTTTAAATACTCATATTTTTTCATTTGAAAATAAGTACTCGGAACACCAATGGGATCTTCTTTCCTCCCAAGCCCAATATGTAATGCTGATTTACTTGTCCACCGCATACCTTTACTAAATTGTGACGTTCCTTAAAAAAAATATTGGGGACATTTTTTGCTGTGTGCCATTTAATAAATGCGATGAGATTATTCAAATGCTTAACGATTATAATCCTATTTTACAATTTACATTAGAAAAAGAAGGTAACCAAATTCTTCAATTTTTAGAGACAAATGTCATAAAAATTAGACATAACTAATTAATAACTGATTGGTATCTCAAACCTACCAGTTCCGGTAATAATCGCTTTTTGATTCAACTTCCTATATACAAAATTTTAGTCCTACGATAATAAAAAATTTTAAAACAGGTAATATAAAAATGGCATAACATAATGTTAAAACCATTGGTATTTTAAAGTAAATTAAAAGATAAATATCATGTTTTAAACTAGTATAATTGCGTTTATTCCATTCCTTGTTCTAGTTATCATGGAAACCCCAAAATAAGTATTTCAAACCATTTAAAAAATTAGATTAAAGACATTTTGACAGCCGTTAGAATGTATATATGTTTTTCTAAATCTACAAAATATTTGTTTTATTATTTTATAAAATATTAATTGTTTCTAAAATAAAAAAATATCTTCACCTAACCTAAAGTTTTAATTTTCTTTTTATGGTGTTGTTTCATCTCCTCACTATTATATACAAAAAATTGCTTTTGTATGCAAAAAAGAAAATAAATGTGTCCTGTTTTACCGTTGTTTAAATAAGTTAAGCGTTATGCATCTAAAAATATTTGTATGTTTAAGGGAAGCTTTTATTTCCAAGGGCCACCCTGTCTAATGTAGAAATTATTTAATCTAAAAACAGATAAAAGAAATTTATTATGTTTCCCCGTTTTATTTTTCAACTAACAGCCTTATAATAAAAATTTTTTTCATTTTCTTGGGAACTTTTTCATTCTTCCAAGCTACCCTAAAAATATTTATATGTACAAACTTATAAAGTAAATTTGACGTCTTTCGCCATTTTTTAGGCAAGTTTAATGTTTCTGGAATACATTCTATATGTAAAAATTGTTTTACATACATAAAAGATTAAAAGGTATTTTTTTGTATATTTTTTTATTTTCGGGAGGCTGTCTCATAATTTTAGAGAAACTTTGTATAGTGACACACATTTTATGTACAAAAATTAATATAAATTTGAGGTATTTCGTCGTTTTTCAAATTATTAAATATATGTTGTATATAAGTAAAAAATTGTATTAATTTTTTTAAATATATGTAAACGAAAAAAAATCCAGTATTTACGTCAATGACTTGCCAATTTTTCCATTTCGTACTATTGTCGGTTTGTGCGTTCTCAAAATACGATTTAAACATTTCGCGATTACAAGACCCTATTTATCCTATACATATATTAATAATTATTATGGGCTGTTATATGGGAAAGTAAAAATATGATAGGTTAGTGGTCTTTATGGAAAATACATATTTGTAATCGTCTAAAATTTACACTAAGAAAACATTTTGCGGCTCTCAATTCAGAATGCCAACATGAACAACTAAAACCCTATCTATACCTACTATCAAAATCATATTAAATGCTATCATATCCCAGATGAAAACATCTGAAAGCCGTAATGGTTACTGATGATTAGCAGTCAGTATAAGCATAATAGCTGGCAACAACTTAGTCGACTTCATTTATCCAGTACTTAGGGTCAAAGATCAAATTAAAGCTGCTGTTGAATCCAACGAAAGTCAGGAATCAACAGTGTAATTCAATGCTGGTCATGTTATTAGCCAGCAGAATAGTAGTTTCTATGATTCCATTGTGTGCCTTTGCACTACACGGGGCTCGTTAGTCTATGGCGGCCTGATGAGCTCTAAAAAAGCAAAATGGCGATAGTCGTTTAAATGATCATTGCGCCTGCGGCATTGCAGGACATGTTCCAGAGAGGGGTCACAGTATCCCTGTTGTTACGTCGGTGACATTATTTCTCCCAACGAAATTCAGGAATCATATATGTATTCAATTTTGTGCTTATGACCTACGTGAGGCTCGCTAGTCTATGGCGGCATGATGAGCTCTAAAAAGAACGAAATCGCGATCGCCGTTTCACTGAAATTGATCATTATGCCTAGGGCTTTGCCGGACACGTCCCAGAGAGGGAACTTGGTATGCTTGTTGTAACGTTGGTATAACGTGAAATAAAATTATTTCTCCCAACGAAAGTCAGGAATCAACAGTGTAATTCATTGCCGGTCGTGGTATTAGCCAGCGGAGTAGTTGTATGTAACTTTATTATGTATCTACAAAGTTACCAGTTACCCGAAAATACAGCCGACTTTAAAATGTTAAGAGATTATTTTTTAACATACAATTATATTATTAGTTAAATATGTCTTGCTGACATAATATTTTAAAAACAATATATTAATTCCTATAAATATTCTTTGATTTCTATTAAAGATTTTTTTTTGTATTTAGCCTTCTTACTACCATTGCCCCTTTCTCTATTTGAAACATTTTTTCTAGATTGTATTAAATGCAAAATTTACTTCAACTAGATTATTAAAATATAATCATAAGTATATACTAGATTATTTTTAGTTAGTAAATTTAATTTTTCATTAATCACATCAATACAAATTTCTAATATCTACATAATTTAAAAACTGAAAGTCGATCCTGTAACTAATCATCTCAATGTATGGACGCATTGATGATCTCTTGGCGCCACCGAAAGATGTTAGCGCGTGTTATCATTCCAATCGAATTATGTTAATATCTTTAAATTGCGTCATTTATTTCTGTTTTCACATTTGTAATTATTTCTGAACTACATACTTAGTATAGCAATTTTTTAATATAAAAAAATTGGACAAAAAAAAATTTATTTTAAAGCTGGCAGAAACACAAAAGCTCCAGCACAATTTCCGCAATGACATCAATAAAACCAGAGGTATTTCAGATATATATATATATATATATATATATATATATATATATATATATATATATATATATATATATATATATATATATATATATATATATATATATATATACATACGCAATATATAAAACAATCCTTGAAAATTATATACTTATAAGCCTAGATGTTATTTCACTATTTAATAAAATTCCGCTAAATTTGGTAAAAGATAGTATTACAAAAACATGAAATTTAATTGAAAATAACTTTAATATTGCCCAAAATGTATTTTTATAAATCACTGAATTTATTTTAAATACTCATATTTTTTCATTTGAAAATAAGTACTCGGAACACCAATGGGATCTTCTTTCCTCCCAAGCCCAATATGTAATGCTGATTTACTTGTCCACCGCATACCTTTACTAAATTGTGACGTTCCTTAAAAAAAATATTGGGGACATTTTTTGCTGTGTGCCATTTAATAAATGCGATGAGATTATTCAAATGCTTAACGATTATAATCCTATTTTACAATTTACATTAGAAAAAGAAGGTAACCAAATTCTTCAATTTTTAGAGACAAATGTCATAAAAATTAGACATAACTAATTAATAACTGATTGGTATCTCAAACCTACCAGTTCCGGTAATAATCGCTTTTTGATTCAACTTCCTATATACAAAATTTTAGTCCTACGATAATAAAAAATTTTAAAACAGGTAATATAAAAATGGCATAACATAATGTTAAAACCATTGGTATTTTAAAGTAAATTAAAAGATAAATATCATGTTTTAAACTAGTATAATTGCGTTTATTCCATTCCTTGTTCTAGTTATCATGGAAACCCCAAAATAAGTATTTCAAACCATTTAAAAAATTAGATTAAAGACATTTTGACAGCCGTTAGAATGTATATATGTTTTTCTAAATCTACAAAATATTTGTTTTATTATTTTATAAAATATTAATTGTTTCTAAAATAAAAAAATATCTTCACCTAACCTAAAGTTTTAATTTTCTTTTTATGGTGTTGTTTCATCTCCTCACTATTATATACAAAAAATTGCTTTTGTATGCAAAAAAGAAAATAAATGTGTCCTGTTTTACCGTTGTTTAAATAAGTTAAGCGTTATGCATCTAAAAATATTTGTATGTTTAAGGGAAGCTTTTATTTCCAAGGGCCACCCTGTCTAATGTAGAAATTATTTAATCTAAAAACAGATAAAAGAAATTTAATATGTTTCCCCGTTTTATTTTTCAACTAACAGCCTTATAATAAAAATTTTTTTCATTTTCTTGGGAACTTTTTCATTCTTCCAAGCTACCCTAAAAATATTTATATGTACAAACTTATAAAGTAAATTTGACGTCTTTCGCCATTTTTTAGGCAAGTTTAATGTTTCTGGAATACATTCTATATGTAAAAATTGTTTTACATACATAAAAGATTAAAAGGTATTTTTTTGTATATTTTTTTATTTTCGGGAGGCTGTCTCATAATTTTAGAGAAACTTTGTATAGTGACACACATTTTATGTACAAAAATTAATACAAATTTGAGGTATTTCGTCGTTTTTCAAATTATTAAATATATGTTGTATATAAGTAAAAAATTGTATTAATTTTTTTAAATATATGTAAACGAAAAAAATCCAGTATTTACGTCAATGACTTGCCAATTTTTCCATTTCGTACTATTGTCGGTTTGTGCGTTCTCAAAATACGATTTAAACATTTCGCGATTACAAGACCCTATTTATCCTATACATATATTAATAATTATTATGGGCTGTTATATGGGAAAGTAAAAATATGATAGGTTAGTGGTCTTTATGGAAAATACATATTTGTAATCGTCTAAAATTTACACTAAGAAAACATTTTGCGGCTCTCAATTCAGAATGCCAACATGAACAACTAAAACCCTATCTATACCTACTATCAAAATCATATTAAATGCTATCATATCCCAGATGAAAACATCTGAAAGCCGTAATGGTTACTGATGATTAGCAGTCAGTATAAGCATAATAGCTGGCAACAACTTAGTCGACTTCATTTATCCAGTACTTAGGGTCAAAGATCAAATTAAAGCTGCTGTTGAATCCAACGAAAGTCAGGAATCAACAGTGTAATTCAATGCTGGTCATGTTATTAGCCAGCAGAATAGTAGTTTCTATGATTCCATTGTGTGCCTTTGCACTACACGGGGCTCGTTAGTCTATGGCGGCCTGATGAGCTCTAAAAAAGCAAAATGGCGATAGTCGTTTAAATGATCATTGCGCCTGCGGCATTGCAGGACATGTTCCAGAGAGGGGTCACAGTATCCCTGTTGTTACGTCGGTGACATTATTTCTCCCAACGAAATTCAGGAATCATATATGTATTCAATTTTGTGCTTATGACCTACGTGAGGCTCGCTAGTCTATGGCGGCATGATGAGCTCTAAAAAGAACGAAATCGCGATCGCCGTTTCACTGAAATTGATCATTATGCCTAGGGCTTTGCCGGACACGTCCCAGAGAGGGAACTTGGTATGCTTGTTGTAACGTTGGTATAACGTGAAATAAAATTATTTCTCCCAACGAAAGTCAGGAATCAACAGTGTAATTCATTGCCGGTCGTGGTATTAGCCAGCGGAGTAGTTGTATGTAACTTTATTATGTATCTACAAAGTTACCAGTTACCCGAAAATACAGCCGACTTTAAAATGTTAAGAGATTATTTTTTAACATACAATTATATTATTAGTTAAATATGTCTTGCTGACATAATATTTTAAAAACAATATATTAATTCCTATAAATATTCTTTGATTTCTATTAAAGATTTTTTTTTGTATTTAGCCTTCTTACTACCATTGCCCCTTTCTCTATTTGAAACATTTTTTCTAGATTGTATTAAATGCAAAATTTACTTCAACTAGATTATTAAAATATAATCATAAGTATATACTAGATTATTTTTAGTTAGTAAATTTAATTTTTCATTAATCACATCAATACAAATTTCTAATATCTACATAATTTAAAAACTGAAAGTCGATCCTGTAACTAATCATCTCAATGTATGGACGCATTGATGATCTCTTGGCGCCACCGAAAGCAAAGCGGCTCTTTTGTCTTCCTCTGCTTTAAATGACTTTTTGCTAATTTTATGGCCCCGTTGCAGAGGAAGAAAGTTACCGATGCAGCTCAAAAATATCGTTTTTAATCGATTGTGAAAGGTTGTTCTTAACGACCATTCTGACAGTATAGTTTACGTTACCCAAACAACGCAAACCTTTTTCTTCTGACCATTATACACAAATAAAGGTCCACAGCTAATTGGCGACACTAATCTAATTATAATAATTTTTAGATTATATTAAACCACTGGGTAATAAAATAGAAATAAATAAAGTTTATTTTGTAGCAGCCGTTTTGTATTTTGATAATAAATGCATACAGTTTACGTGCTACAAAAGCAAACGCTGATTATATTATTAGAGTAAGATTTATGTTACTTAGCATTTTGTTTTAATGCATCGGATATTGTATTGAGTTCGTTTTGCCTTGTTGCGGATTTGTTAATCGCATTGCATCATCATCAGATATCAGAACATGTTGGTTATCGATATACCGTGGCGTATAAAGACTTTGCTTCTGGGGTGGGGGTATTGGGACGATGAAACCTTTCAACCAAAAAAAAAAAAAAGTTATTGGTTTCTAATTTCTAGAGAAAAGTGGACTTTTTGAGCGTAAGTAATATGGAGAACAAAAAAAATGTTATTACTTTATTTTAGATTCAAGTAATACTTCTATTAAATTTACCAGAACATCCAAAAATAGTCGTTTGTTGTTTTCTTCCACCTCTTGTGTGAAATGAAAGAGCTATCGCTGGTCCTCATTGGAGCGCCGTCTATTTTTTAAACATGTGGTCTTTAAATAAATATAAGCATATTTAAGGCAATTGTTTGATAGTCGAAATAGGGTATGTCAACGGATAGAGTGACAAGAGAACAAAACTGCAAAAATTTCACTCTTTGAAGAAAAGCGTGTGTGTTTTTTTAAACAGAAAAATATAAAAATTCCAGAATGCTCTTAATTGAGCACTAATAGTGTTTCAATAGACACTTGGAAAACGACTTGTATGAAAAAAAAAACATTGATTTAGCAATATGATTTACGGAATTTTTAAAGTTTTCCGAATATTCGAGATCTTTGTTTCAATAGACACTTTCCCTTAAAATTTTTTCAATTTTTAGCCAGATGAATTAACAATTTGACTAGCTATATTATTAGTAAGTAAGTAAGTTGTCGCATATAATTTTAGTGAAATGTGTAGACTTTTTGAGGTTATATAAACCGTTGTATGTTATGTCTAGGACTTCGAGGGTTAATACCACATAAGATGGGAGGAGATTAAAAATCAAGATACAGGGTGAAGTCCTACCGTAGACAGAGTCTTACGGACTACATTAAGTTAAAATGGAAACAGAAGTGTTTTCCATATGCAAAGTAATTTGTCGAACAGTAGGTACCATTTTTTATGCGCTAGTTTAATAAATAAGTATCTTCTAGCATTTGAGACTTTCTCCAGAGTAAAAAATCATTTAGTGACACATCGGGAAATCAAGCTGGCCACACTATTTTATGAGCAATTCAACTATCTTGTTGGAACCAAACAAGTATAATGAACTGGAGGCCCTGTCAGTCTTCTAATTTATGTAGTAATTTGCTATTGCAAAATAGTACCCAAAATATCTAGTTTCTAAAATATTGCATTCTAGTACCTACGCAAATTTTTCTGAGACCAATTATCTACAATAACATGATTATGACGAACTCGCAAACATGTCGTTTCATCCGTGAAAACTAGATTTTTGTGAAGTCAAAATTCATTATTACGAGTATTCGCAAGTTGCATTTTACTACAATCAATCTAATGTTTTAAGATAAACAAAATTGAGGTGAGTTGAATTTTTAGTGTGTTGTTTATGGTTATTGGAAATACTGTCATATTCCAATAACTTTGGAATCAATTTACGGGAAAAATGGGACTAAAAGAATTCACTCACAGGACTCGGACCAGGTAAGACAACAAGACAACCTGTTTCTCCTACTTTGCTGCATCTAATATCATGCAAATTTATGCAGTTATTTTTGCGAACGTCGGAAAGCCGGACTTAATTGATCTAACGTGTAAGAACCGCGAAGGCAAAAACTGTGACAATAAATAAAGCAAGAATAATCATGAAATAGCTTGAAGAATATTTGTAAGGGGATTTGCTATCGCAGGCCGTATGAAAGATTTATGGAATAAGGCGTAACAAAATCAATAGCCGATGAACAAGTAATTCATAATCCGAAGAAACGATACCCAAAGAAGCAGAAGCTGTTTTTGCTGCGGATATAACTAAGAGGAACACTTCCGAAGAAAAAACTAAAAGAACAGACTGCAGGAACTAACATTTTTTGATAAATAAAAGGTCGCTTAATTCTGAAAATTAGTAGTTGCGTCTAACTCACCGCTAGTCGAGACAAATAAATTTATGATGATTAATTTTTAATGAAAAAGCATGCCTTAATCTTTTTCGAGAATTTATAAATAAATAATCCAAATGTAGGGAAACTTGTAAACACATTTTTGTTAGGTAGGCAAGTTATCGACACATAACACTTTATACTATTTCTGAGACCTAAAAAAAATTTGTGATAACTTTAGAAATTCCACTTTTTATGCGATTTGAGCTTCTTTTGTAACTCAGAGCCTGTTTAAAAAAAACTCATAAACAAAAAGGTTTTAACAGATTTTTTTTATATCTAGCAGTTGCATTTTTTTGTTTAAATGAATTGTTGTTCAAATGCCGAAAAATTGCTTTTTATAGGTTGGTAACTTATATCTTTTTAGGAATAATCTAGAGACAGTTCGGGCTAAGACAAAACTCGTTGCAAAAATCGAGCTCAAACCGGTCTTGTCTAGCTTTTTTTTGGGCTAACTGAAACGAAGTAATTCCGTCCCATTATTGTTTGAAGATGATGGCGATTTTTCAATCATCATAAGCGACATATTAAATGATTATTATTATACGCAAACTACCTAAAATTGTCCTCGGGAAAATTTTCATGGATTTTCCTGACTTTATGCACGCTACTGCTTGTTCTCCGTTCGCCGGTCACTACCATGCCCTACACTTCCTTTAACTTATTTCCTTTATTGATAGATGCGAATGGGTTCAAGATACTCTTATATTCCTAGTTATTTGCTGGTTTCTATACGAAAATAAAATTTTATGTTATAAATCGAAAGAACTACATATCCCTTAATTCACGAACGGGATGGCCACTGAAATACCAACAATTTTTTTTCTGGAAGTTCGTAAATATCCAATTTTTAAGATTTACTATTTTTGCCGTTACTTTGAATCTCCGAAGGTGACAATATTGGAAAAAATGGGAACAAAAATGGAAATTTTACTTATTTATAAAAAATCGATAAATTTATTTTACCCGGAACTACCCTCGTTATGAATCTTTCCTTTTATTAGAAATAATCAAGTGTAACCCAATTTAGGCACGTAGTCGTTTAGTATACTGTCTTTTCCAGCATTTACCAGTTTCTACCTGACCTATGCCATACTTGGTTCTTGGCCAAGATTAAAAATAAATTGAATAAGTAGTTTGATCTTTTAGACATTTTATTTGGCCGGCAATTTGTTTCGCAGTCTTGAATTCGTGCCACAATTTGACCGGTTTATCTGTATATCACACTTACTGCCTACGCAAAATTTTAAATTCATCTAATAAGTAGTTCTTCAGACTGATTTATTAAGTAATTTATTACGTTGCCATTTGGTTTGCTGTCCTGGATTCGTACCAAAATATTAAAAGTTGATTCGTATGTAACACATCCCTTAATATTTAACCAAATTTTGAAATCAATCGGGTAAGTAGTTTTTAGCTACGCTGCAAACTGACAGGCAATGGAACTGAGAAAACATATTTTTTGGCATCTAGGGACGCTAAAACGTGAAGATAAGTAAAATAAGTGTCACATATAACTGAACTGGTAATACTTTGGTGCGAATCCAAGATAACAAAACAAAATGGCGACCTAATAAGATATTTATATTATCTAATTTTGTTTAGGCATTAAATGCGATCTAGATCTCCATATAATATACTTGTAAAATTACGGTATATATCAATACAAAATGGTGGAAGAAAATGGGTGGCAATAAAATTTTAGGAAATCAACGTAAAAAGATATTCCGACTTGAAATCGTATACAAAATTTAAAGATGATATAGGGATAGAGTGGTACGGATTCAAAACAAACGGAACAAAATGGCTGTCTTAAATCAGTGGAAAAACTCATTTATTTTATTTTAAATTGTACCCTAAAATCAAGTATGGTTAGGTAGGAACTGGTTAGTACGGATCCAACAAAATGGCGCCCAACAAAAATATTTGAACAAAGTTATTATGTACGGAATTGAATCACACTATTCGTAATAAAAGGAAAGATTTATAACGAGGGAAGTTCCAGATAAAGGAAATTTACCATTTTTTCAACAAGTCAATCTCACTATTTGATCGGATGCACCTATGCCTAAGTCGTTTTTTTAGGCAAGCAATTTTCTTCTATAAAATAGTTTTGAGCAATCTTGTTATATGTAATAATTCTACTAGTAATCTAAAAAATATTGTGTAGATAATACATTTCCCTCACTAATAATTTGTAGAAAATACCCTCGCTTTAAAAAAAATATCTCAGCTATCTTTAAAGCAATAAAACTAATTAACTAACGTAATAAAAAAACCTATAAAACGATAAATTAACTTTTTGTGACTTAGGATAAATTGTCGGTAGCTCTAGAATGTAAAAGAGTATCTTACAGATCTAAGCATTTTTTTATTCCAGTAATATCTAAAACACAGCATTTTTTTTTTCATTTTACTTCCCTCGTAAAAGGGAAGTATTGTAATCGTGAAAAAATCTCCCTTTAAGATTTTATCAGATATTTACATTTTAAGGTCCCTAGATGCCGAAAAACATTTTTCTTGATTCCGTGGGGCTTTCTGTCGGTCTATTTGACTGTCTTTTTGAGGCATATCTAAAAGCTACTTACTTGATTGACTTCAAATGTAGGTCAAAAATTAAGGGTCACATGGGGATAACCTGGTAATATTTTGGTAAAAATCCAATAAAGCGAAATAAAATAGCGGTCTAGTGGATTATTAAAAAAAATATGACTAAAAACCAGTTTATCCAATTTACCTCAAATTTTGTACAAAAATCAAATGTTACATAGGAAAGAACTAGTAATATCGAAGATAGCAAATCCAGGACAGCAAAAAAAAAGTGTTTAAAAATTCTGCCTATAAAACTACTTAAGAGATTAATTTGTTTGTTAACTGTTTTGTTAGGATGGGATTCTCATCCCATTACGCTTACCCGCGTAAGCGGTCGATACAGTCGCGGAAAGGGGTTTTTATAATTAATATTAGAAAAATTTATCTTAAAATTCTAGTAAACGGTTTCATGTGTCTAGCAGTGTACATAAAATACTTTTTGTATTATGATTTTACTAAAACTTACGACAATTTAGTTATCGGTACCGCGTAGTATCATTAAAGAAAATATTCTATAACTTTCTTCAAGTTAATGATAGTGTTCACAGCAGAAGAATTTATAACTGGTAAATTTAATTAATCGTGTTCTTTCTTCATATTAGATCCGCGTCACTGATCGTAACGATTTATACAAAATGACTTATGTAATTGTTCATTTTTTCCGGAACTGTGTCTGTGTATATCTAGTTTATGGGAACCAAACATATGTATATGCTACTTATTCCAAATTAATTATTAATATTAACATTTAATCCTATCATTTGCTGTGCATTGTACGGGAAAATGTACCTAAATTATATAGAATTTTTGTTAAAGCATATGCCATATGCGTTCATTGTTATAATGCCGAATAGCCGCTCGTTGTTTTGTTTAATTTTTCATATCCTCATGCAATATCCAGCGGGATTTTCTATACGAGACTAAGTTTTAAAATGTGCCGTATATTTTTGAAATTTGCTTCAACTCCTGACATTACTAATTTGTTGAAAATGCATGTTGATTCCTAAACCCAATTGTAGAAAAAGTTGCAACCTTCAGTGAGGCACCATATAAAGGAAACATGCAGAAAACCATACATATTTTAAGGAGTACATCTGACATCTATATAGAGGTAACCTTACTTAGGTGAATGTGGGGGAAAAATGGAAAACCTTAGGTTTGATTCCAATGAAAAAAGACGCTAATATCTAAACAAAATAATTTTAATACGTTTAACGAATACAAATGGCTTACAACAACCTATTTCCTAAAATATAAATACTGAAATACAAGGTATTTTCACATGATGCATTTTTTTTCTTTTATGCCATCCTAATGAAAACACATGTAGGAAAAATTGGATAAAATTATTACATTTGGAAAAACACAATTTTTCAGTAGCGTGCTTTAATTTTTCCAAATTACTATCTGATTTAGTGTCTGATCTAGTTTAAGTGTAATTTGACCTTCTGCTGATTTTCCTGATATTTTAATGTTATAGTCGATACCGAATGAAGACTTTTTTATCATTTCGCCTTTCTATGTCTACCGGGTTGGCTCGAAAAGTAAGGTCAAAGTTATAAAAACAGACATCAAGAAATCATATTTTTTCCGAACGGTTCTACTTAAATCGATATTACAGTTTGTCCAAATCATTTGTTTTGAAGCTATATTATTTTAATATTTTAAATTAATAGGTGTATTCAACATTATCATGCTATAAATCCAATGCGTAAGGTGAACATAGCTTATTACAGACTCTTTGTAAAGTGTATCTAAAATCAATTGAAAGAACATAAAAACTAAATATCCGTCAACAGTGGCCGATTCACTGTGAAGCATGGGCGGCATGATAGAAATTTAAACTTATTTTTGTAAAGCAGATTAATTATTAGTACTTTCTTTTTTATTATTTATTTGCATTTAACATTTTTTTCAGTTTTCTTATTTGATCTGGTCAGGAGATGGGGGCGAAATAGCTAAGCTAAATAGAAAAAAATGTATTCTCCATAAATAAATGGCATAAAACGTATTTTTGTGGGTTTATGGGTATAGAGATTCTTCCAATTGTAACCTACTTGATAATATATTTACTTTTATTACACAGAGGGGAAAAGCAAGGGGATAAAAATTGAAAGTTTCGTTAAAGATCGAGCAGGTAATACGTCATTTTGTAGGGCATCGGGTATATATATTTCAATTTTAAAACTTATTTGATCTTGAGGAGTTGAAGTAAATAGTGGTTAAAAATCAAATACTTCGTAAAAAATTGAATCGTTCAGTGAGGTTTTTGAATTTGCATATTTCAAATTTCAAATCACTCTGATGAGTAGTTTTAAAGCTATGCCGCGAACTGACAGACAGACAGAGAGATCGACGGAATTGATAAAACATATTTTTTGTCATCTAGGGAAGCTAAAACCCTAAAATATGTAAAACTTGAGAGACTGATTTTTTTATGGTTACAAATATTTTATTTGGCCGCTATTTTGTTCGGCCATCTTGAATTAGAACCACAGTTTTAGCACCTTATCTCTATACCACAATTAGTTATAGCACACAATTTGAAATCAGTCTATTAAGTAGTTTTTTCAGGCTGGATTTTATTAAGCCGACATTTTGTTCCGCCATCTTGTATTCATACAAGAAATTTACCGGTTAATTTCTACATAATACTTGATTTTTGTACAACATTTGAGATAAGTTGGATCACTGGTTTTTTAATATTTTTTTTTAACATTTTACTAGAACGCCATTCTGTTTTGTCATATTGGATTTTTACCAAAATATTACCAGGTCATACATATATGACTCTTAATTTTTGACTAAAGTTAATTTTTTGACATCTAGGAGCCGTAAAACCTGAAAATATTTAAAACCTGAGAGATTGGTTTTTTCGCGATTACAAATATTTTATTTGGCTATCATTTTGTTCCGCCATCTTGAGTTCGAATCACAGTTTTACTCGTTCATCTTTATACCACAATTGGTTATGGCACCAATTTGAAATCAGTCCGTTAAGTTGTTTATCAAACTGAGTTTTTAAATATTTTATTAAACCGCCAATTCATTCCGGCATCTTGGATTCGTACCAAAACTTTACCACTTGATTTATATATAGGACTACTAATTTTTGTGCAAAATTTGAGATAAGTTGGATAAGTGGTTTTTTAGTAATATTTTTTTTAACATTTCAGCAGGCCGCCATTTTGTTTTGCCATATTGGATTTTTACCAAAATATTACCAGGTCATTCCCATATGACCCTTAATTTTTGACTAAAATCTGATGAGTAGTTTCTAAGCAATGTCGCGAACTGTCAGACAGACAGACAAACCGACAGATGGACTGACGGAATTGATAAAACATATTTTTTGGCATCTAGAGGCGCTAAAACCTGAAAATATCTAAAACCTGAGAAATTTATTTTCTTACACCATTTTGAATTAGTACTACAATTTTACTAGTTTTTCTCTATACCACAATTAGTTATGGCATACAATTTGAAAATGAAATTAAGTATTTTTTTCATGCTTAATGTTTGACTAAAATTTGAAGTCAATCGGTTACGTAGTTTTTTAGCTATGCCGTAAATAGACAGTTCGACGGACAGACCGAGGCAATTGAGAAAAAATGTTTATCTAGGGACCCTGAAACCTAAAGATCAGAAAAAACCTCGAAGGGTAATTTTTTCACGATTACAATACTTCCCTTTCACAAGGTAAGTAAAAACATCGAATAGAATAAAAAGAAATTTTTATTCTACGGCATTGACGTTGACCCGAGATCTCTGAACAAGTGCAGGCGACGCAAATATTTTAAAATATATCTTTTTTGTGCATTTTTTGTTAAATCCACGTCTCCAAAAATCTAAGCAATTGAATTACGGATATAACCAATCAAAGTGCTTAACTCTGATTCTCCGCCCACAAATTGGATAATGAGTCCACGTTGACTATGTCGCGAAGGTCCGCTGTTTGTAATTGAGCGTACCCCAAATTTTCCGCTGTCTCAATTGACTCATTTTTTTTAAACTGCATAGTGGATGGCTGCGAAATTGTTGTATAGAACTACTTAAGCATATGGCAGTGGCGTGCAGCTGATGAAGTGCTTTAATTACATTATTAAAATTAATTCAATTTTCTTTTATTTCCTTGTCTATTTATATCTAAATTTATTATTTTTTATATCCAATTTGCTTCACTTTATTTTAAAACTTCAATACTTTTTGAACGCGTTATTATGTACTAATAATTATTATTAAAACGGTTAACTGCTTTCTGTGTATCGTGGTTATGGGACAATACTTTCGTAGATTGATTCGGTTCTTCAGTTCCTCAACAATCGGAATCGAAAGAGAACCAAATTACCTCTTTTGCACCGATCAAATTTCCGATTGCCAGATCAAAATATTACTGAAGTGTTGTGCGACCAGTGAATTCAAAAAGGCAAAAAGGAACTGAATTGGAAGGAAATGAGGCAGTTATTTACATGGATGTTTTAGTTCGAAAACAATATATATATATATATATATATATATATATATATATATATATATATATACATATATATAATCTGATATCTTTATCACCCATAAAGTCGATGCTGTTTAGATCATTTAACTCTTTCTGGAAATGTGCAGTTACAATGTATGCAAAACGTTGTATCCATCCTGACACCCGTTTTGCTAAAAGGAAAAGAGGTACCTGTATGGTTTTCAAAGTTGCGTAAAGAAATACGATAGTGAGGAGAACTTCATGGATGAAGAAATGACTTCTCTTACTTCATTAAATAAACAACCATTTAGAAATGTGTATAACTTTTGCGTTTCTCTAGACGTAGGCGGGTACAGAAAGTATGTGAAAAGCGTTTAATAGCATTATTTATTTTTCAACAACAGCAGAAAACCCGTATTGTTTTGATTCCTCTGTAGCCTGGCTGGGCTTAGCTATGAAGTATAGGATCGGCCGGCCTCGGCAGTAGATACTTTACTTTATTGCCTAGTAAAAAAAACTACTTTTTAATGAAACATTTTGCAAGCGGTATGCTGCATGCGATACAAAATGTATCCAAAACTGGGCGTAGTTTAAAAAACTTTGTCTCAAAACTTTTGTTCCGAAGAGCTGCTCAAATAGCATCGAATATACATATTGTTAGGAATAGACTATGCATATACTTTCTACTGGGTTTTTCAAAAAGCAGTGGCATATCGAGAACTTTGTTTTGGTGGTGGGCCATTTATAAGAGATACACAGCTACAACATCTATTCATACAGACAAAGCTCCGTAGTTTTTAGATAACACGCCCTATGCCACAGAGAAGCCTTTTTTACTTATTTTACTGGCAGTAAAATAAGTAAAAAACGCTTGTCTGTGGCTCGGGTTCTAGAATTTTCGAAAATTTCTGGACGGGGGCGTGCTCCCCTTGCCTGCTTTTCATCGCTGTAGCACAAAACTCGACCTTTCACGTCGGTTGGTAACTTTTTTGAGGCGAAAACGTTATATACATCTACGTTCGATGAAGTTTTCACCAAGTGGCGTTTGTATCTTATACTTTTCTATATCAAAAATGTGTCTGGATATATTCCGCCTCCGTGAGTTTGATGACTTGTTGGTCTCCAAACTTTACATTTTACTAATATGTGCGAGATGAAATATTCTTGTCACATATCGGATATACATATCTCACTTTTCAATCAATTTTCTAGTAGTAGCAGAGTTGAATAATAATGTATCTTTGGTTATTTTTTACAGAAACTAGTCAAACTAGCCAACGTGGCAAGATTATTTTAATTAAGTAAAATAAATAGAAAATTTAAAAAGTGTAAATTAAAAATACAAACTCCAGTAAAACAGCGATGATGTAAACAAACGAAACGGTACAAAATTAAAAGGACTATAGGGAATAAAATATAACACCGCCTAAATATGAAAAGGTAGGAGAAAAGAAAAAAAATTAATAAAAATAATGCTAAAAAAACAAACCTTTCTCCACAAATGAATTAATAAATATATATATATATATATATATATATATATATATATATATATATATATATATATATATATATAATCCCTTTATGTGTCGTTTAAACCAGGAAAAATGTAAATGGACACTTAGTATTGCCAAAAATTAGTGGAAGTTTGAGTCTGCATTCTGCCAAGTCCTCATCAGTGTGATAATTAATATTAAGAAATTGTTGTTGTACCTTTAATTTTGTAAAAGACACCTAATAAATTGAATTGAATTGAAAGTGATTATACGTCCTGAGTTAGGCGGGACAGCCCAGCAATGGGAAACACTGTCCTTCATGACCCAGCGTCCTGCAAAATGTTCTGCATTTTTAGTTGTTTCTTAGATCACTAGTAACTAACACAAAAATGAAAAAAGATAAATAAATGTATGGCAGCTATACATGCTAGAAGAAATAATCCATAACGTGCATCGATTTTTTTCCCATCTTTATCTTCATCAATTTTAATGAAGCATCTAGAAAATTTTAGGTATACGGTCATTGGTTATAAAAGCGCCAAGCCCTTATCACGACTAATTTTCATCTTTGAAAAAAAAATTGTTTATAAAAGTTAAAGCAGTTAACTACTTTATATTTTATTTCTACCGATTTTATTTCTATCTAGGGTATGCCACAAACAGGTGGCAACTAAAAATTTACACTTTTGTTAATGGAACATTCTATATATTTTCACGGATATCGATAGAGCTCATTAAGACGAATTTATTGATAGAAGGCATCAAACCTTTTTATCTTGAACGATTTTTTTTACAAACAATTAAAAACTGTTCCATAAGCCTCTAACGTGCTAGACAAAAATTATTATTTTCCAAGGGTGGAGCAGTTTTTGATTATTTATAGAAAAACCGTTCACAACAAACCCAATACAATAAATTCTTCTTGATACGCTGTCTCCATATCCTTAAAAATATACAAGATGTTCCATTAAGAGAAATGTTTTAAAACTGTATAAAAATAAAATCGATAGAAATAAAATATAGAGTAACTGCTTTAAGTTTTATGTACATATTTTTTCAAAACTGTACCCCGTACCACACTTTCGAGAAACTTGAAAAAGTTCCATTTTTTCCCGTAATGTACCACTTTGGGTTTTTCTTAGAAAAATAGGTGTTATTTTTAAGTCAAAACAAAACTTTTAAAAATTTTAAATATACTAATTTTCCCCATTTATTTTTATATACAAATTTTAAATTGTCTTACATCAGAATATGGCCACTTTAACCTAGGAGAAATATGGGCATTGAACATACAGGGCCAAAAGTAAAACACTTGGCAAATAAATAATGACCGGCGGGCGCCATATTGATTTTTCGTCATAAAATTTACTCTGTGACACTCTACGAATCTAACGACCCTATATATATATATATATATATATATATATATATATATATATATATATATATATATAGATACTAAAATCAATAAAAATGCGCTTTCACACAACAATAATATATAATTTCTGCAGGTGCAAAACGGCTTACAAGAAGAATTGCTTTAGATTATCTCACAGGGTACCCCCTGCGATCATGATTTCTGGGCCTCTACCCTCATCAGGCAGGCTTGTACCCAGGGAGATCTGAAACAACAGATTGCTCGATATGACAAAATTGAAAACGAAACCTCTATCATACTGGAACAGTGCTACATGCTAAGTATACCACTTAGCGCCACCTATTGGGGCTCCGGTGGTTTTCGGCTGCACACTCATAGGAATTAGGCAAAGTATGCACTAGCACCATCATGCGGAGAGTAGATACTAAAATCAATAAAAATGCGCTTTCACACAGCTTTACCAAAAGTTCTTGGCCGGAAAAAATATATGTAAATAGCAAAAATATATAATTTCTGCAGATGCAAAACGGCCTACAAGAGGAATTGCTTTCGATTATGTCACAGGGTACCCTCCTGCGATCATGATTTCTTTGCCTCTACCCTCATCAGGTAGGCTTGTACCCATGGAGATCTGAAATAACAGATTGCTCGATATGACAAAATCGAAAACGAAACGTCTATCATACTCGTGTTATACTTGCATGTAGTACTGTTCCAGTATGATAGATGTTTCGTTTTCGATTTTGTTATATCGAGCAATCTGTTATTTCAGATCTCCCTGGGTACAAGCCTGCCTGATTAGGATAGAGGCCCAGAAATCACGATCGCAGGAGGGTACCCTGTGACATAATCGAAAGCAATTCTTCTGCAGAAATTATATATATATATATATATATATATATATATATATATATATATATATATATATATATATGCTCCAGCCTTAGAAAATAATAGTTTCTGTCTAGCACATGAGAGGCTTATGGAATAGTTTTTAATTGTTTGTAAAAAAATCGTTCAAGATAAAAAGGTTTGATGCCTTCTATCAATAAATTCGTCTTAAGGAGCTCTATCCATATCCGTGAAAATATATAGGATGTTCCATTAAAAAAAGTATAAATTTTTGGTTGCCACCTGTGTGTGGCACACCCTAGATAGAAATAAAATTGGTAGAAATAAAATATAAAGTAGTTAACTGCTTTAACTTTTATAAAAAATTTTTTTTTTCAAAAACGAAAATTAATCGTTATTAATTATCACACTGATGAGGACTTGTACCCGTAAAATATGCAAACTCTATGTGTTTCATAAAATTATAACAAAATGTATGTAATATGCCAGAGAATTTTTTTTTGACAATAAATTATAATGACTATAGTTTTTATATAATGCAAAATACCCTACACAAATTTAGTTTTGTTATTTAATATATAAACTATAGCTGTTTTATTAAACTTATTCAGTAAGTTAATTTGTGTTATTTCCTGTGGTAATAAATTATAGATCCTTGAAGCTGAGGAATTGGCAGAATGCAGACTTAAACTTCCACTAATTTTTGGCAATACTACGTGTCCATTTACATTTTTCCTGGTTTGGACGACACGTAAAGGGATTATATATATATATATATATATATATATATATATATATATATATATATATATAATATATATATATATATATATATATATATATATATATATATATATATATATATATATATATATATATACCCCTCGAGCCGCCAATGAAAGTAAGTACTTTTATTGTAAGAATTACTTAGGTATTATCTTTTTAAAAAATAAGTTCTAAAAATAATGTAGAAAAAATATTACAATTTTTCTGTTTCTTTGTCGTTAATTTGACGTTTCTTTATTTTACAATTAGCAATGCAGAATCTCTTTTTTGATCTTCGAGATATGCATTAATTATGCTACTATTATATGTAAATGTTTGCACATGTTAGCGAGAGCATCAAATTGTACACTGTATTTTAAGTTTTAAACATAATATTTTATTATTAAATGTGTGAAATTCTACAGATTTTCGAATTTGCCCTATTAATTAAACTTGGCTCGAGAAGTTCTAACCTAAAATTTAGTTTTTTTAATATTTTTTTTTATTTAGAAATTCGTCGTATATTAGACAAACTTACATCAGTTGTCAATGCTGCACGCTCCTGTACTTTTTTTTTAATCTTTAACAGGTCTGTTATCATTTGCTTCTCTCAGCATAAACAAAATAACATTGGCTATTACTTCCCTCGTTTGTCCCGACAAAACCTTATGTTTTACTTTAGAATTAAAATCCATTGTGTTCCGCTACTACTTTAAAAATATAACAGGGATATATTTCGCAGCCTGTACCTGTAGTTTACTTTACGAGATACAGTAGGCAATTGACGAATAATCACTGTGGCCACTACGCATTCAGGGGGCATATCGATATCAAGAAATTCACAACTCTTCTTACACTTGATGAGTTGTAACGCAGTTGGGCAACTAAAACCCGGCCTAAACTTCGATTGCCATTCAGGCAATATATTATATTTTTTGATATGCTCTCTCTCCTTTGAGTGTACATTATTTTTTTCAATACCTTAGAAAGTGGCGATAAAATAGAAATAGGCCTCAAATCTGAAAAACTACTGATATTATTTTTTTTCGGTAAAAGCATAGACACCTTTTATTCTTCGGGAAAAATCGAATTTAATAAACAAGAATT
Organism: Kuschelorhynchus macadamiae; assembly: GCA_030620095.1. Taxonomy (NCBI): domain Eukaryota; kingdom Metazoa; phylum Arthropoda; class Insecta; order Coleoptera; family Curculionidae; genus Kuschelorhynchus; species Kuschelorhynchus macadamiae. The sequence goes on along the minus strand of JAUTXW010000770.1, from coordinate 167,060 downwards.
AATTATAATTACATTATATGGCAAAATATAAGGGCAACACAATAATATCTTTTCTATATTTAAATTATCAGGTCCCGTAGCATTCGATTTAATTTCATTGAGATATATATATATATATATATATATATATATATATATATATATATATATATATATATATATATATATATATATATATATATATATATATATATATATATATATATATATATATATATATATATATATATATATATATATATATATATATATATATATATATATATATATATATATATATATATATATATATATATATATATATATATATATATATATATATATATATATATATATATATATATATATATATATATATATATATATATATATATATATATATATATATATATATATATATATATATATATATATATATATATATATATATATATATATATATATATATATATATATATATATATATATATATATATATATATATATATATATATATATATATATATATATATATATATATATATATATATATATATCAACCAAGGTAAATTCAGACTTATCGTCGAAATCTGTAAGTAAATCGGATGAGTAAAAAATTAGTTCCCTATCAGGTTCAGTTGCATTTGAGAGTTACAGCAAAAAATTATTTATTTCACTTAGCTTGTTCATATCTATGAGTAAATCCAAACTCTTATGTTTTTCTGGAATTTCAAGTGTCCGCATTATTTTCGATAAGTTTTTACTATTATTTCTATTAACACTCAAGCAGTACTGTAAATATGCTTTCTTCTCCCGTTTTATAGCTTTAGTTAGGTGGTTTTTCATGACTTTATAGTATATCCAGTGTGGTTCTTGTCTAGATTTTTTGTACCTGCTAAGAGCCGTGTCTTTTAGTAATAACATTTGTTTAATATTATCAGTCAGCCAAGGAGCCTGCTTTTTACGAAAAGCTATATTTTAGAGTGGGGCTGTAGTGTTAAACATTTTTAACAAAACTACATTGAAATAGCTAAGTTTTAAATTTATATCTTGTATATAAAGTATGTTATCAAGTTGTAACATGTTTAACAGATCATTTAATAGATTCTTATCAATTTTTTTGAGACTTCAAGCTTGAATATATTTTGGACTTTGTTCACACCTTTTTAAGGAGAATTCACAATATACCAAGAACAGACATGTCAACAGAAAGGTCCAAAGCATTTGTGAAAATAGGGGAGTCATGCATTAAAAGACTTGTGCATATACTCCACAGCAAAATGGGAAAGCTGAACGTGAAGACCGAACTATTATGAAACTCGTTAAATTACAATACGAAATAGTTCTGGTATGTCAAAGAAATTTTGGGCTGGTGCAGCTATATTGTATATATATATATATATAAAACATATAAATATAAATATATATATATATATATATATATATATATATATATATATATATATATATATATATATATATATATATATATATATATATATGTTCTGTTGACATGTCTGTTCTTGGTATATTGTGAATTCTCCTTAAAAATGTGTGAACAAAGTCCAAAATATATTCAAGCTTGAAGTCTCAAAAAAATTGATAAGAATCTATTAAATGATCTGTTAAACATGTTACAACTTGATAACATACTTTATATACAAGATATAAATTTAAAACTTAGCTATTTCAATGCAGTTTTGTTAGAAATGTTTGACACTATAGCCCCACTCTAAAATATAGCTTTTCGTAAAAAGCAGGCTCCTTGGCTGACTGATAATATTAAACAAATGTTATTACTAAAAGACAGGGCTCTTAGCAGGTACAAAAAATCTAGACAAGAAGCACTCTGGATATACTATAAAGTCATGAAAAACCACCTAACTAAAGCTATAAAACGGGAGAAGAAAGCATATTTAGAGTACTGCTTAAGTGTTAATAGAAATAATAGTAAAAACTTATCGAAAATAATGCGGACACTTGAAATTCCGGAAAAACATAAGAGTTTGGATTTACTCATAGATATGAACAAGCTAAGTGAAATAAATAATTTTTTGCTGTAACTCTCAAATGCAAATGAACCTGATAGGGAACTAATTTTTTACTCATCCGATTTACTTACAGATTTCGACGATAAGTCTGAATTTACCTTGGTTGAGGAATTTACAGATATATATATATATATATATATATATATATATATATATATATATATATATATATATATATATATATATATATATATATATATATATATATATATATATATATATATATATATATATATATATATATATATATATATATATATATATACATATATATATATATATATATATATATATATATATGTTGATTTTTACTCCTTCACGGATGGAAAAATACAATGTGTTTTCATTCCGGGTGTACATCCGTTCACTACTGTCGTTCTGAAAAGAACAGTTTTGCTGACGTTTCGCCAAAATCACATTTGGCATTTTCGAAGCTTTCTTTCTCGCGTCCGAATAGAGACTGAAGTGTTGGTGACTGCGACGCTTCCTTTTATACCCCCACTCGAGGCCGAAGGTTATATCTGCGCAGGCGTTGGTCGTTATTTATGTTTTCCGGATGGTGCTGTTGTTGTTGCGCTAATTGCGCTTGGGTTTTCGCGATTTTAGATTTGTCGATTATTGTCTTCCATACTGTTGGTAGTTTTAATGATTCGTTCCTTTTATTTAAATCACCTTGCTTTTCAATTTCTATGGCTTCTCGGATTATTCTGGTCTTATAATATTCTATATTGGCAATCTCCCTACACCCATCGAAATTTATTTTATGGCCGGTTTCCTGATGATGTAGGAATAAAGCTGACGTTGTTTGTTTATTTCTGATGCTGAGTTTATGCTCTTCAACTCTTGCTGATATTCGCCTGTTAGTTTGCCCTACGTACAACTTTTCACAGTCCTGGCACGGAATACTGTACTAGAACTTCTCGAGCCAAGTTTAATTAATAGAGCAAATTCGAAAATCTGTTAAATTTCACACATTTAATAATAAAATATTATGTTTAAAACTTAAAATACAGTGTACAATTTGATGCTCTCGCTAACATGTGCAAACATGTACATATAATAGTAGCATAATTAATGCATATCTCGAAGATCAAAAAAAAATTCTGCATTGCTAATTGTAAAATAAAGAAACGTCAAATTAACGACACAGAAAGAGAAAAATTGTAATATTTTTTCTACATGATTTTTAGAACTTATTTTTTAAAAAGATAATACTTAAGTAATTCTTACAATAAAAGTACTTACTTTCATTGGCGGCTCGGGTGAAAAAGTAAGTGAAGTGCAAATGAAGCAAGAAAATATCGCAATATTTTTTTTTCCAAAATTTTTTTATATGTAGAGGGAGTAGAATATTTTTTAAGACTTACCTAAATTTTCTATACTAAATCAATTCTCCTATCCTTCATAGCAGCAAATTTATTTATAACATCCTCATAAAATGGATGAGTTGTCCTAATCTCCTCCAGAACTTCCTTTTGAATTAAAATATTGCCAAGAGAAGTAAGTCTTTCTTGAGATATTGTATTTCTTAAATAAGTTTTTACACATTTGAAGCAAGAAAAACTTTTTTCCACTGAAGCACTTGTCGGCGGTATTGGCAAAATAAGGAAAACAATTTATATCCTTCGATAAAAATATACTTATTTTTATTAATTTTTTTCACTTGCTCTTGCAGCGATATATTCCAATTACTCTCATTGGCAAAAATAAGACCAAGCTCATTTTTAAATCATTGACTTTTTGAAAATATTTCCCCATATAACTGTAACAAATTTTCAAAAGGGCCAGTTGGAAAATTTAAATTATATTCGGGAAAATTAGCGGGACCTGCCAAACATGAAAATGTAAGTTTTTCACAGTCTTGAAATCTTAGTGTCATTTCCATTAAAATATAGTCCAATATTTCATATAAAAGGGTTCTATACTTAGCCCTAGTTTCTTCAGGTGAAAGCTTAGCAAGCTCACGTTTGTAATGATTTATTTCTGTAATAGAATTTGCTTTATCAAACATGGTATTAAAAATATGTTTATTTCTTTTTTTACAGAGCGCCTCTCGACAGCGTTTTATATTGGATATGCAAAAATGAATGTCAACGTGAATTCAAAATTGTTCATCTCACCTAAAAATCCTTTTGCAAGGCGGATTGATTTTTCATCAGATTTGTCATAGTTTGTAATAAATTCAAAGACGTCTTTTAATTTATTCCAGTCTTGAACAATCACATTTACTAACTTCGAATTTGAAGTTGTAACACCACCATAAATAAATATAACACAAAACAGTCAAGTTAACAGCAAAGGAACTCACCGGTTGCAGCGAAATCCGCGAAAATAAAAAAAACCGCAAACTGAACGACACGTGGGTGTAGTGTACTGCGCCTGCAATTCACCGAGAGCGTTGTATGGCGCTGGGCTCAACGTCATCGGATGCGCGTTGTCATTGCAACATAGTAGGAAAATCGTAAACTAAACATAGCATCTCCAGCAAAGTCAAAGTGGTTTGCGCCACTGTTATAGTTGTTATCATAAAGTTCGATTGAGAGTTTTAAAAAGACATGCCGCCAACGGTCAAGTAAAATATTTATTCGAGATGTACAGTTTATTTTTTACCAATTAGGTGAATAAATGAATGTAAAAACTAAAATTTTAAGAGATATATAATAAATATAGTTAGAAGTTTTCCTACTATATTAATTAATTAGCAAATTTAACATACTATAGTTGTTGTTGAACGAAACAAAATATGTATAACAAAAAACATAATACCTATGTATAGAAAATATAAATTGTTTGCGGGGATTCCATCTCAACAAATCGTACGTGATTTGCTGCTGAGTGTACCGTCCACGAAAGCGAGCCTTACCGCGCCGGCCGTAAATTTCCCCTCTTTTCCTCCTAGTGCGCTCTCCATCTATTCTTTACGCAGACGGTGAATTCATCATATCTCTTCCTATATTTGACGAGTTGTACTTGGTACACGACATTTTACATGATATTGATAACGGTAGGACGTCTACTCTTGTTTTACTTGATTACTCAAAGGCATTTGATGAAATAAATCACAAGCTTTTAGTATCGATTTTAGATTATATAGGTTTTTCACAGTCTGCCTTAAATTTGATAAAAAAACTAATTGCACAATAGATATCAATTAGTTGAAACTAGTGAAGGTATTTCTGAGTAGGGTGAAACTGATGATGCACAGTTAAGGTATTCTTTTTATCCTAGTGACTTTGAAAACGCAAGTAGGCTAATAAATAAAGATCTGGAAAATATAATAGATGCTTCCGAAAAACATCAGCTTTTTATTAATCCTGTAAAGTGACAAGTTATGGTATGGTCTTCGGCAAAATTAGATAAGAAGTCATGGGTACTTTTAAAAGTAACTCTAAATAATAATAATTTATCGTGTGTCACATCTGCAAGAAACTTATGACTTGAAATGGATACTGACCTACGGTTTTCTGGGCATGTTACTAACTGTTTAAAACGAGCCTACGCTATTTTAAAAATGTTATATCCTCACAAAAATATTTTTCCTCAGAGGGTGAAAGTAACGTTGACTGATCTCTTAGTTTTCTCTCACTTTAATTTTTCGGATGCAGTTTACGGATCGTGTCTTAGCAAAAGAGCGTACAAAAATCATGCCTTAGGTACGTCTTTGGAATTAAAAAATATAAGCCTGTCAGTCATACAATGCAACTTGTGAACTGGCTTCCTATGCATTTAAGACGACAGTTACATTGCAGTTGCCTCTTTGATTCTAATACTACTACCCGAACACCACCATATTTGTATAACAAAATAGAATTCCGTATCGACGTGCATGCCTTAAATCTACGTTTTATGGGTCTTATTTCTCCAGCTCTACACCGTACCCCTATCCTTAATAGATCTTTTTTTAATCTTGTGTATTATGTTGTTATATATTATGACTGGTAATCATTGTTGCAATGTGATGTGATATACTTTTTTTCTTCTTTTTTTAGTTTTTTTTATATTTTGTGCAGTTTTATACTAATGTTGTATAACTATTTTCTTTTATTGAGGAATTTGACTTTGGGCTTTTTTGCAGTGATTTAATCATACTTGTCTCAAATTCTTTCTTGCCCATTCATTTATTTATTATTTTGATTGTTAACATATTTATTTTTATAGCTTTGTCATAGTACTTTTTACTTTAGACAATAAAGCATATTTTGACTTTGACTTTGACTTTGATCATTTTCTTATAATATTTACAGCATTTATAATAACGTGCCCTTATCGCTTAAGCACCTTAAAGCTCTAGGTTTCCGATCTTCCCTCAGACGTATCCTTGAAGCTAAAATATAACATTAAGTATTATACTTTTTTTTAATAGCTGGAATTTTCCTTTGTCAAACCTATTCTATTGTATTCTGCATACTAAGATATAGCCTATTATTGATCGTATTGTTTTTCTTCTTTTGTTTAATTTTTTTCTCTGCTCCTTACTTAATAAACTAGTTTTATTTTTTTTTTGTTTAATTGGACCTATGGATTAGGAATGCTGAATATCCTAAACACTACAATATAAATATCAGTTTTTACTGCCTTGTAGTTCTTTCTTGTAGTAAGTACTTCTTTTTGACTACATGTAATTTACTTGAACATTATGTAATGTAACAATTCATACTGCAAATAAATAAATATTATAATTAATATTATATTTTAGTCCATTATCTGTTCTTAATGTTTTGATTTTATTTCCAATTATATTTTCTGTCTAACTTATAAAATTTTTAATTTTCTTTCCTATCTCTGCTTTACTTTTTAAAAAATACACTTTTCTAAAACTTCAGTAGTCATCCTTAAATGTGAGCATATATTTGGCTCCTCCTAGTGATGTTACTTCTAAAGGACCACACAGATCACTATGTATTAACTCGCATGTCATTTGAGCTCTGCTGTTACTATCTGGAAATGGTAGTTTGTGTTGCTTTCCAGAAAAGCACTTGCTACAAAATGGTTCCTTACAATTCTCAAATTTTATATTATTTCTTTTAAGCATTTTTCTGACCTGCTGAAAATGTATATATGCCAACCTTTCAGGTAATTTATTCAGACTCATAACTACATTACACTGCGATTTGTATTCTTGTTTTTCAATTTTAAAATGCATTTTGATTGCAATGAGTATTTTACATATGCTTTTATTTGAATACCTTTTAAAGCCTTTATCGAGTGATGTACTTATTGAAAACAGATTATTGGAAAAAACAGTACATTGAGCAAATTGGTTCTTACCCAATTATTTCTGTTATAGGGATCGAGCTGAACTGTTCCCACTCCTTTTACTTCAACTAACGTGACATGACCTACTCTCACTTGTCTTTTTACTGTCAAGGTCTTTAATTCTATAAACTGATCTTTATCATAACACATATCTTCTGTTGCACCACTATCCATCCACCAACTATGCTTATTGTCATCCTCTGTCTCAGATACAATCATTATATCCACTACACATTCTGATGTAGGTGCTTGATCAGCTGATTTTTTGTTGTCTTGTGTCCCATTTCTGTAGTCCCCTTTTTTCCTTTTTTTAAACCAACATTTCTCTATCAAGTGCCCTGGCTTCTTGCAAAAATTACACGCTCTTTGTGGACTGTCTCTCTTCATATGATCCCCATTACACTGATAACACTTTAGGTCTTGTTTATACCTGCCGTGTTTCACTTTTGAACCAGCTACTAGAGCCTGAGCCGTTTCTGATTCTTTATGTCTTTCTTCTTCCGACATTAACCGAGACAAAAGTCTGCTTGGTTTCGAGGGTGGACTCATAAGCTGAAACAAAGTACTTCATATTCTCTGACAACGACATTCGAACCTTGGTTATCACCATCTTGTCCCTTATTTCTTCACCTAGTGTTTTCCTTCGCTGTATTCTAACGAAAAGAAACGTTGAGTTAAAAGATGGACATTCATTTGCGACTGGTGCTCATATGTAAGTTTTGTCCACATTTTTGCCGAGGACTTGCGTGATAATATATGGTTTATTACTTTTTCATCTAATCTTGAGACTATTTCTTCTTGGGTCTTTGCATCTTTATTGTCCCACTCTGCGCCACTGAGTGCTTGCCGGTAGTGCTAGTCTCGCCGTAAAGCCATCTACAGTTCCAAAATACCCCTTTGACCTCAAGGCAATCTGTACCTGGACCTTCCAAGTGATTCACCACTAAGTTTCGCTCTATTTAATAACCTTATTTGTTCAGCCATGTATATAGTGTCCTACAAACCTCAAAACGTTGAGTATTTTTATTTACTGTCCCACCAATTTCCAAGAAAGACGCTCGACGTGCTCTTTTTACGCAGACTTTTCACGTACCTGGGCCCATAACCTGTTGATCTAGAGCGATTCTGGAAATTGGAGTGTGACTGAAAACGTTTTTGAATAATTTATTGACAGAAACTTATATGTTATTTATACTGACACTAACTTAAAACGGACGCTACCGCCCTCATGACATAGGTTATATTCTTCAACTAACATATGTTATGATGGTGCTAACAGATGGCCTACTAATGATAAACATGGCCAGACTAGAACTAAAATAATTAGAATGCACTAAAACAGGCCGGAATAATTTCATTGTATATTTAACAGAAAATGTAAGCAGAATTTATTGGGGTAAGATTTGATTGCTTAAAGGCGTATCCTCGATGAATATACTACAACATATATAAAAAACAATTGTTGACTGCACTGATGAAAACCTTTAGTCAAAAACGTGCGTTTTATGTATATATTGCGTCCATAAAATCTTGCGCAAATTGGGTTCACACTGAGATTATTATTAAAATACATAAAGTGACATATTAACTTGAGCTTTTTTTTATAATTTTCAACTAGATAGAGTAATGCGTTTAGTCGGTAGTATTTTTTTTTAAATGGAAGAGTTAATTTTTGTATTACTTACATTTAACATTCATCTATTTATCTTTAACAAAAATGAATAAACAAATTATTCTTGAGTACTTTTGAACTAAAACGAAATTTTCTAATCATTTTCGTAAAAATTTAAAACGTGGGAAAGTATTCCTGAATAGGTATATAAGTAATTTAAATCATTTTAGTCATAATTTGAAATAAAAAGGATAAGCTATAGGTAACGCACGCACAACCAATTAGGTTCATCAAACAAATGCATACAAGCACATGTATTTCGGCGTTCAAATACTCATTTCTATTGTCGGCACTATAATTTTTTGAAATTATAAAAATACTTTATTTCATAGCACCGTTTAGAGGGTACTACTTGGACAATGCATGTGGATTGTCACTGCACGACTTGCAAGATCGTGATCACGAAGTGCTAAAGGACTTACGGTAGTCCTGTAATTTAACCCGAAAGAGATCTTATTACTGCAACACCGTTGAACACGAATTTTCAATAGTACCGCCTACCACCATTCAGATCGTTTTGTAAACGTACAAAATTTGCACCAATATAATAGCTAAAACATTTTTAAATAAATCCTAATATTAGGGATTATAGAAAGCAAAGATCAAACTATGTAATTTTGTAATTTCGGCTCTCACATAATTGAAGCAATGTTTCAATTATATGCTTATTTTTGCATTCTTATAAAAGAATTTTTCATTTGAAATTTCTGAGTGGCTATATCAGCCACATGATAGACAAAACTAAGGGCTCTATTTTATATTATATTTTTTAAAGCGACTCATTGGTTTTCCACTGATTTCGTTCTACGTTCAATTTCCTGAAATAAATTTAAATTACACCATAACTTTAAGAATTGCCTCTCTAAATAATTTCAGTAGAAATATTGATCAACACTGTCTTTATAGTAAACTAGACAAAAAATAATTACCTAGTGCTTAGGATACCCAGGACCGCGCCAACCCAGATTGACGCCCTAGTAGTCCTAGTAAATATTGATGTGCAGCTTTGACTGGAGCAAGCAAGCGGATAAAGAATTATTGATACCCGGTTTTCAATTGGAACGTTTTATACATTTATGAAATTTGGCGACTAAAAATGGAATAGGTTTTGGCAAACATAATATTTCCCGATTTATGTATGTTCTTCAATCGTTTTCTCAAGTTGAGGTTTATATGCAAAAAGTACAATACATTTTTAGTATTTCGCCGGTTTAATTTTAATATTAATAATTTCGTAGTAGTCGAAAACATTCTTATGTTAAAAAAAAACAAATTTACCGACTTCACAAATTAAAAAAAAAACTTAAAATTTAAATTTAGTTTTTGGGAAGCCGAACTGCTTTTAAATATTTTATTAATTAATTCTAATGGATATTGGTTTAAAATCAATGCTTCTTTTGCCTTTTTAATAGCATTTTCTCTGTATTCAGCATGAGAAAGCTGAATTGCCCTGTCCGCCAATCCTATTATTACAGACCTTTTTTGCGATGTTGGATGATTAGATTTGAAATTTATGTATCTAGAAGACCACGTAGGCTTCGTATACCATTCTGTTTTTATATTTTCTCCTATATGGTGTAGTGTTAGGTCGAGAAAATTAATTTGGTTGTTTTGTTCTGTTTCGATTGTAAATTTTAAACTTTGGTGGTATTGATTAAAATATTTTAGGATATTGTTAGATTGGTCTGATGGAATAGCAGTGATACAATCGTCGACGTAACGAAAAAAGAATGGAGTTTCGAATCCTACTCTGCTTAACACATCCTCTTCTAGATCCTCCATCACGATCTGCGCAACTACACTCGAAATTGACGATCCCATAGCGCAACCCTCTATTTGTTTATATAATTGTTTTTCGTACAGAAAATATGTGGAATTCAGTGTTAATTCGATGGCTTTTATAAATTCATCTTGTGGTATGCCAGTGAATTTATTTATTTCAGACCATTTTTTTTAATTATTTTAGTTGCTAACGAGATGGGAACATTGGTATATAGGGATATAACATCAAGAGAAATAAGAAGGTAGTTTTTGAGAATTTTAATATTCTTTAATTTTTCTTTAAAATGAAAGGAAAATATCCCCTTACGTCCAATTTTATACTACAATACTTTCAAAATTTTTAAACGATATCCTTAAAAACGTTATACACAAAAACAACTATTATATTAAAGACACATTTCATTTTACAGAAAAATTAAAAAATATTAAAATTCCCAAAAACGGTATTTCTCTTGATGTTATATCCCTATATACCAATGTTCCCATCTCGTTAGCAACTAAAATAATAAAAAACATGATCTGAAATAAATAAATTCACTGACATACCACAAGATGAATTTATAAAAGCCATCGAATTAACACTGAATTCCACATATTTTCTGTACGAAAAACAATTATATAAACAAATAGAGGGTTGCGCTATGGGATCGTCAATTTCGAGTGTAGTGGCGCAGATCTTGATGGAGGATCTAGAAGAGGATGTGTTAAGCAGAGTAGGATTCGAAACTCTTTTTTCGTTACGTCGACGATTGTATCACTGCTATTCCATCAGACCAATCTAACAATATCCTAAAATATTTTAACCAATACCACCAAAGTCTACAATTTACAATCGAAACAGAACAAAAAAACCAAATTAATTTTCTCGACCTAACACTACACCATATAGGAGAAAATATAAAAACAGAATGGTATACGAAGCCGACATGGTCTTCTAGATACATAAATTTCAAGTCTAATCACCCAACATCGCAAAAAAGGTCTGTAATAATAGGATTGGCGGACAGGGCAATTCAGCTTTCTAATGCTGAATACAGAGAAAATGCTATTAAAAAGACAAAATAAACATTGATTTTATACCAATATCCATTAGAATTAATTAATAAAATATTTAAAAGCAGAATTCATAAGCATTTTAACTCTTTAATTTGCACTAAAAAACCTACTTCAGCACGTATAAAGTACATTTCCCTCCCCTTTATAAATGGATTATCCCAACAATTTCAAACATTCTTTAAAAAATATAACATCCAAAGTTGTCATAAAACCGTTAATCTACTATCGAATAATTTTAGTAAACTAAAGGCGAAGACTCCAAAAAACAAAAGGAGCAATGTAGTTTATGAAATTCCTTGTTGTAATTGTGAAGGTGTTTACATCAGCCAAACAAGTCAATATTTGGAAAACCGTATAAAAAGCCATAAATACGACAAAAAAAACTCAACGGCATTAACCAACCATGAAAAGTCGAAAAACCACAGTTTTAATTACTCTGAAACTAAAATCTTAAAAACCGAGTGTCAGTTAAAAAAAAGGGAATTTTACGAAATGGCTTTAATCCACAAAAATTAACACTGTGTGAATGACAAAAAAGATGTAAACAATCTTAGCAATATATATATACATCTATATTGCAATAATTGATACTCCACAGTTCGTTGTGTTAATCCTTGATATCAATGTGCAAAATGTTGTGTCCTGTTAACATTTTCTTAATCGAGAAAATAAAATTTTAATACACGTGATCGTCATAGCTGTTGCTTCGTTATGTGTTGTATACTGTTGTCATTACTAGGGTAAGATGATTGTTTTTTGACGTATTTTATTATTGTCGTGCCAACAATTTTTCATATAATTTTAAATTTGAAAAAGACCAAAACTGGTTGAAACGTCATCAGACTACAATATATGTATGTTTTTAAAAAAAGAAGTAATTTTTTAACTATTTTCAAGTAAACCACTGACCGTAAACCAAGAAAAATAAAACTAAAAAATATATCTATTACGGAAAAGGTCAAAGAATCGAAAATCATAAACAAATATATATATATATATATATATATATATATATATATATATATATATATATATATATATATATATATATATATATATATATATATATATATATATATATATATATATATATACAGAGTGTCCCACTAAGAGCGGCCGGGTAGCTTTTCTCAAAAACTATGAAAGCTACAGCTTCGCAAAAAAAATTTCATACTGTCATTTTTGGCGCTCGATAGTTCTTGGTACACTAACTAGAGGACGTTGTTTAAACAAAACTCAATTTTTAGAGATTTTCTCGAAAAAATCAAATAGAACGGTATGCTTTAAACAGTGTGATTTTAAAGAGGAAAAAATTGCCTAAATTCTGGCGAAAACCGCGTTTTAATATATTTATTCATTTTTTAGTTATTTGAAAATAACCTGTTTTCCACTGTTAAAAAAATATTAGCTTTTAATCATAATTAAATGTTATTATTCTGTGACAAAGTATTCTTTATTACAACTTGAAAATAATCCTTATTACAATAGTGTTGGCTTTACCTCACACTTTATCCAGGCTTGGTACTGGTCCAAATTTATCTATTATCAAAAATTTGAAGCGTGTTTAAAAGCCAACGGGCTATAACAATAACAAAAGTGAAAACCCATTAAGTAAATCACTAACAACATAAAAGAACAATAACGATAACACACAAATCTTAAAAAATTACAATTAACAAAAATGTCTTTACAAATGTTCAAATTGTTTTCCATTATTTTCAATACAACGATCAAGTCTTTGCCGAGTGCTAGCAACGGCGACTTCAATTTCAGCTCTCGAAATGCTAGCTATAGCATTTCGAATTCTTTCAATCATATTTTCTGGCGTAGTAGAGCGGGTTTCAAACACAATGTCTTTTATTCTTCCCGACAAATAAAAATCAAGCACAGAGAGGTCCGGGGATCTAGCAGGCCATGAAAACAAACTGCCTCGTCCTATCCAGCCATTTCGATAATATTCACCCTTATTATTGAAAATATGACAAAACGCCTTTAACAAACCTGACGCAGATTTTGTTGGAGTTGTTGTTGCTGTTATCAAAATGTTATCTCATGTTAGGTATTTTTGCAAAAAAAAGTGTTTTTTATATTTACCATTACAGGTACGCCATCTTGCGGTAGTTTTACAAACTTGAAAATATTTTCCAGCAATTTCTCTTAGCCACTTTAGTTATGAACTTTTTTTTTCGCGAAGCTGTAGCTTTCATAGTTTCTGAGAAAACCTACCAGGCCGCCCTTAGTGGGACACCCTGTATATATATATATATATATATATATATATATATATATATATATATATATATATATATATATATATATATATATATATATATATATATATATATATATATATATATATATATATATATATATATATATATATATATATATATATATATTTTTTAGTTTTATTTTTCTTGGTTTACGGTCAGTGGTTTACTTGAAAATAGTTAAAAAATTACTTCTTTTTTTAAAAACATACATATATTGTAGTCTGATGACGTTTCAACCAGTTTTGGTCTTTTTCAAATTTAAAATTATATGAAAAATTGTTGGCACGACAATAATAAAATACGTCAAAAAAACGATCATCTTACCCTAGTAATGACAACAGTATACAACACATAACGAAGCAACAGCTATGACGATCACGTGTATTAAAATTTTATTTTCTCGATTAAGAAAATGTTAACAGGACACAACATTTTGCACATTGATATCAAGGACTAACACAACGAACTGTGGAGTATCAATTATTGCAATATAGATGTATATATATTGCTAAGATTGTTTACATCTTTTTTGTCATTCACACAGTGTTAATTTTTGTGGATTAAAGCCATTTCGTAAAATTCCCTTTTTTTTAACTGACACTCGGTTTTTAAGATGTTAGTTTCAGAGTAATTAAAACTGTGGTTTTTCGGCTGATGTAAACACCTTCACAATTACAACAAGGAATTTCATAAACTACATTGCTCCTTTTGTTTTTTGGAGTCTTCGCCTTTAGTTTACTAAAATTATTCGATAGTAGATTAACGGTTTTATGACAACTTTGGATGTTATATTTTTTATTTTTTAAAGAATGTTTGAAATTGTTGGGATAATCCATTTATAAAGGGGAGGGAAATGTACTTTGTACGTGCTGAAGTAGGTTTTTTAGTGCAAATTAAAGAGTTAAAATGCTTATGAATTCTGCTTTTAAATATTTTATTAATTAATTCTAATGGATATTGGTATAAAATCAATGCTTATTTTGTCTTTTTAATAGCATTTTCTCTGTATTCAGCATTAGAAAGCTGAATTGCCCTGTCCGCCAATCCTATTATTACAGACCTTTTTTGCGATGTTGGGTGATAAGACTTGAAATTTATGTATCTAGAAGACTGAAAAGAACAGTTTTGCTTTTTTTTGGTGGTGCTGTTGTTGTTGCGCTTGAGATTTTGCGATTTTAGATTTGTCGATTATTGTCTTCCATACTGTTGGTAGTTTTAATGATTCGTCCCTTTTATTCAAATCACCTTGTTTTTCAATTTCTATGGCCTCTCGGATTATTCTGGTCTTATAATGTTCTATTTTGGCAATCTCCCTACAACCATCGAAATTTATTTTATGGCCGGTTTCCTGATGATGTAGGAATAAAGCTGAGGTTGTTTGTTTGTTTCTGATGCTTCGTGGATGGGAATACTGGGATATAATGATTTGACATCTAGGCTTGCTATGATATCGTCTTTTTCAAGAACTCAACTCAACTGGCAAACCACAGAGTATAGAGCATTCCGTACCAGGACTGTGAAAAGTTGTACGTGGGGTAAACTAACTGGCGAATATCAGCAAGAGTGGAAGAGCATAAACTCAGCATCAGAATTAAACAAACAAACAACCTCAGCTTTATTCCTACATCATCAGGAAACCGGCCATAAAATAAATTTCGATGGGTGTAGGGAGATTGCCATAGAACATTATAAGACCAGAAAAATCAGAAAAATAAAAGGGACGAATCATTAAAACTATCAACAGCATGGAAGACAATAATCGACAAATCTAAAATCGCAAAAACTCAAGCGCAACAACAACAGCACCATCCGGAAAACATAAATAACGACCAACGGCCGCGCAGATATAACCTTCGGCCCCGGGTGGGGGTATAAAAAGGAAGCGTCGCAGTCACCAACAGTTCAGTCTCTATTCGGACGCGAGAAAGAAAGCTTCGAAAATGCCAAATGTGAATGAAAAACAAACGGCCCCTTAACATCAATAAATATAATGTTTTATCATTCAGTAGAAGTAGAGTTGCTATCCAGTATAAGTATGGTATGGACAGTGCTGCTCTGAAACAGGTTGAACATTTTAGAGACATAGGAGTGATATTGGATAACAGGTTTTCATTTATTCATCACATTGAAGATACTGTTGCCAAGTCTTATCAGAAGTTGGGATTTCTTATATGATCTAGTCCGAAGTTCAAGTCACCTGAAACCTTATGCTGGCTTTTTTATTCTCTAGTTCGTAGTAGGTTAGAGTATGCCTCCTCTATTTGGCACCCTAATTATCACATGCATATTGACAACAAGTTTTAAATTGATGGCTCTAACCCACCTTTTGATATTTCCCGACAAAGTCTACTTTTAAGATTTAAATGGGACACCCTTGAGAAAAGAAGATAATATTTTCTGCTCACAGTTCTGTACAAATTACTAAATAATAAAATTTCTGTTCCTGATCTACTATTTCACCATTACTTTATCTACTAAAGCCTAGACGAACCAGACCAACTCGGTCATCATCATTACTTTATCTACCAAAGCCTAAAGCGAGCGTTTTAAAATTCTGCATAATATGTGTTCACTTCACATTCTCGTGAAGGATTATTTCGATATTTTCCATTCCAATAGTAAAAAATTTAAATCGGTTAGTTTTAATTATTTACAGTTATATATGTTAGATATTTAATAATTGATACTCCTGGAAATAAATATTTTTTTCTTGTGTATAACCTAATATTTGCTGTGTATCCTGCCCAATAATAAAAGTTATTATTGCTTTTTGGGGTAGTATAAATAAATAAATAAATAAAACAAAAACCAGTCAGTAAATTTCCTTTACCCGGAACTTTCCTCGTTATGAGTATTTCCTTTTATTAGGAATAGTTAGGAGTGACCCAATTTAGTTACAGTAGTACATAGTTATTTAGGAACACAAATACACCGTCTTTTTAAACATTTTTATTGGACGTCATTTGGATTTGGAACATATTGGATTCCAGTCAATATTTTTTTTACCAGTTTCTATCTATCCCACACTTGATTTTTGGGCATAATTTAAAACAAATTCAATAAATCGTTTTTACATTGACACACACCGCGATTTTGTTACGTCATATTGAATTCGTACCAGTTTATCCTTAATATCATATTTATTTTTTATCCAAAATTTAAAGTCAATTGAATAATAAGACTTTTTTACGTTAATTTTCTAAACATTATTCGGCCACCATTTTGTTGCTGTCTTGAATTCGTAACACAACTTTTCCAGTTTTTCTGCATATTGCACTTAATGATTGCACACAATTTGAAATTAATCTAATAATTCAGGCTGATTTTTTTATATAGTTTATTAGGCCGCCATTTTATTTTGCTATCTTATATTCATACTAAAATGTTACCGTTTCATTTTTATGTAACACTCGATTTTTGTGCAAAATTTGAGGTAAATTGGATAGTTACTTTTTTAGTAATAATTTTTTAACGATTCCCTAGGTCGCCATCTTGTTCCGGCATATTGGACTTTTACCAAAATATTACCAATTAATTAATTTTAGACTAAAATCTGAAGTCAATTCTGATGAGTAGTTTTTAAGCTATGCTGCGAAATGACAGTCAGACCAACCGACAAACGGACTGACGGAATTGATAAAATATATTTTTTGGCATCTAGGGATGCTAAAACGCGAAGATTTGTAAAACCTGAGAGGATGATTTTTCACATTAGAAAAATTTTATTTGGCCGTTATTTTGAATTAATACCACAATTTTACTAGGTCATCTCTATTCTACAATTAATTGTGGTACACAATTCGAAATCAGTTCATTAAGTAGTTTTTTCAGACTGAATTTTTAAATAATTTGCTAAATCGCCATTTTGTTCCGCCATCTGGGATTCGTAGCAAAATTTTACCAGTTAATTCCTACATAATACTTGATTTTTGTGCAAAATTTTAGATAAATTGGATAAGCTTTTTTTGTAATATTTTTTTTTTGACATTTCACTAGACCGTCATTTTCTTTTGCCATATTGTATTTTTAGCAAAATATTACCATGTCATCCTCATATGACCCTTAATATTTGACCAAAATTAGAAGTCAATCGGGTAAGTAGTTCTTTAGCTATGCCGCGAAAATACAGACCTACAAACCGACAGACAGACAGACCGACGGAATCGAGAAAACATGTTTTTCACCATCTAGAGCCCTGAAACGTGATTTTTTCGCGATTACAATATTTCCCTATAACGTGAGAAGTAAAAGAAATCAAAGCTAGTGTGCTCAATTCTATCTCGAAATTGCCCAAAAAAGTTTAAACAAATCCAAAATTTAAAGCAAGAAACTAATTATCTTAAACTCACAATAAAAGAATTTATACAAATTAAAAGGCAGAAATATATTTGCAATGATAAAGACATCAATCAATAATCTAAGCCAAATTTATTATAACCTAATACGTTAGTAAATTTATCTAAATATAAATAAACCATTTTGCACGTACATACATTTTAGTAATAACATAAACCCCGAATTGTGTATAGCAATAATAAAATCACAGTAAAGAGAAAAAGAAGAAGAAAGAATGTCTCGTTTTTATATATAAAACATCATAATTCCAAATCTACAAAGATAGCTATTATCTCAAAACTATTCTTAAGATCAAAATGTTTCCAAGGTGCGTACTATGTTGAAATTTAATATGTTTTAAATGTATTTTTCATTTTACGGTCTTTTTTTTGTTTTTAATATAATATATCAAAACTAGTGCGTTATATACTCAAAAAATAATAATGATTTTAAAACGTAGCGCGCTGAACACCTTTTCATAAGAGCGACCCGTTGAGGAATCACAATCAGCAGATTCCACATCAGACTCCCCCACGGCTCCCCCCTTACGGCAGTTGCTATGGCAACGCAATGGTGAATATCCATAAGCCAAATAGAGATGGGAGCGGCAAAAATTTGCTGATGCAGGCTGCAGGCGCTAGTTTGCTTGTTGCAGAATTAATGTAAATTAGTGCGTTCGGATCATCGGAGGCGGAAGCAGTTTTGCATCGATCGAATCGAATCGAAATTAACTTTAAGATATAGGTACGTAACTGGTTTTTAAGAACACAAAAATATATTTAAAATCTTATAAATTCATTTTATTTGCCCTAAGTATGAAAAAACGCTCCAAAGCTATGGATAATTAACTTTATAAAAAGGTTAAAAAAACAGCCATTTTGGGCGTGGCACCCCGAAAAATTTTCGCCAACAGCGCTACTTTTGCATACTGTGCATCTATCTACGCTGCGCTTCACCCGTCCTTAAATCTACGAAACGCACACATATTCATATAAAATCTTTCACCAGAACGAAGGATATTTTTCTGGAAATTTAGTCACGTTTTCCAGCATTTTTAAATACCATCTGGGACGAAATCAGATTTATTTATTGATACCACCTCCATATTTTATCTAGCTACTATATTTACAGAGCCCTTTCGATGTACAATGTCATAATCGTATTATCCTAACTCAATTAACCAACAAGCAAGCTTTGAAGAAAAAATTTGCAGGTTACATAACGAAACCAAATAAACATGATAAGTAATGAATTTTGATCCTTCTACTTAAGAACGAAAGTGTTTCACCGCTGAAATAACGTCAAATAGTTCTTTCTCTGCCGTTGTCCATTTCCTTTGACATTTATTTAAAGTTTTGCTGTAATAAGCTACCTCCTGGAACAAAACAGCATCAATGCTATTATCTGAGGCATCGCGCATGAGGGCAAAAGGCTTCTGATATTCGGGTGTTGCCACTACTGGAGCAGTTGTTAGACAATACGTTTGAGTTTCTCAAATGCTTCTTGGGCTTGTGGAATTTAAGCAAGGAATCTACGATCGTAACTAATTAAACTAATAATCGCTGTACTTTTGTCGTGTCTTTCAGTACAGGATAGTCGACAACTACTGAAACTTTTTCTGAATCCGTTCTCAACCTTAGTGATCCACCAAAATACCTAGAAATTTCAGGTGAAGACCTGCAAAATTTACTTTTTTCAAAATTAGAGTTAACCCTGCGTTCTTCGGTCGCTGATAAACCTTTTTTTATTTTTTCCAGATGCTTAGAAAACGTACTCGTGGCAATGACAATGTTGTCTATATAGTATTTACTATATTGTTCCAAATCTGGTCCAATCATTCGATCCATCAATCTGCATAGAGCTTGTGAGCTACAAAATAGACCAAAAGGCATAACGCAAAATTCAAATAAGCCACGACCACAACCAGCCAAGGCAGTTTTTGGACGTGATTCAGCACCTAAAGAAATTGTATTTAAGTCTTTCTTCGGATCTATAGTTGATAGAAATTTTGCATCTCTGATTTTATATACGGTTGGCTCAATTAAAGTTAAAGTGTAGCTACAGATATGAGGGACACTGTTTAATTTTCCTTCATCGAAGCAAATTCTGAATTCATAATTAGTTTTCTTTTTGTCAACCATAAGGGACTAAAATATGGCCAGGTAGATGGTTGTATTATACCCATTTTTATATTTATTTCCTTGTTTAAGTGTTATTGCATAATGGAAGATAAGGGATATTGCCTTTGCTTAAACGGTTCATTACCTGTTAAAGTTATAGGATGACTAATTAAATGAGTTCTACTTAACCTGTCTTCCGGCGCTATTTCTTTAAATAAATTCATAACATTCTAATAATTGTGCTTTTTCGTCTTCTGACATGGATTCCAAAGGTTGGGTCCTATTTATCGCGGAAATCGAGAGATTCTGAATTACATGATAAATTAAAAATAAATAAAAAAAAATAAATATTAAAACATTTTTATGTGAATTATACGATTCCATGTAACTACCATAACAACTAACTCAGTAGTAGCTCGATTGCTATAGCGTTCGGTTGTGTTTTGTTTGCTCTCTTCGCAGTCCAGCGGCTACGCAGGACGTGTGTATGTACGTGTGTTTATTTTGAGCTTTGTTTCCAAATCGTACCACGATTTTTTTTCTTGTACAATGGCTGAATACAAGTGTGAAAATTGCCGTAAAGAATTCCCTGAAAAAGACAAATATAATAAACTTCGTTGTAGTGGCGAGTGTAAACGATTTTTTTGCATGAACTGCACAGGCCTTGATAAAGCTAACTCAACCTCCACCTCCGATTTTTTGTGCCCTGTGTGACTCCCCCAATTTGAAACATCTCAACGAAAAAATCGCAAGGTATCGCAAAATTTTATTCCACACGAACTCTTTGACTCGGTCGCCAACACACCTACAATTTTTGAAATGTATGACATTTTGCTGAGTGAATCCAGGTGGGACCTCTTGGAGAAAAAATTGACGATATACATAAACTGTCAGAAGAGTTTTCAACCTACAAGCCAGATATGCTGGTAAAGTCTTTAAGGGATATGGAACGGTATATTTTCAATATTTCTGATATCTTCTTAGCAATGCTGAAGAAGCGGTAAAAATCCAAGTACATGACTTCTCTTCTGTTGAAGTAAAAACAGGTATTGATAACATAAAGAGTAACCTAACTAGCGTAACAGACTTGGTAAAGGAGTTTTACTCCAAATTTGAAAACCAAACTAAGTGTAAGCCTTTCAGAAAGACATACCCTACCACCATATCTTTGGCTACATAAAGTATGGAAACTACCTGCTTCACCGCCTCTAGTCAAACTGAGTCTCCTCTAGCGGATACTCCCATTATTATTCAAGGCTCTAACACACTAGCTTGTAATAATACGCAACGGTGGCACTATGTAATCGTAAAAAATCTTCCTACAGGCTTTACACGTAGCTACATAGTTCACTACGTAAAGGAAAAGTTGGGCACTACAGAGATTATTTGCTGCTACCACCTTATCAATTATAACTCAAATATTGATTTTAAAATTGGCACCCAATCAAGAAACTTCGCTGTTAGGCAGCAACCTGTGGCCCCATGGCGTTGTAATAAAATGGTCAGGTGAATCTGATCCTTCTAAAAAATCTGTAGCTAACCACCCTCCTCCCACCACAACCACGAAACTGCACACTAACTCGAACTCTGGGAACTCACTGGATGTCTCTTCCCCAGTTACTCAAAATGGCTTTATAATAACTTCAGACAATGAGGCTATTGCTGCCTGCAAATCAAATGCCTTTTTGAGCGGCAATTGCTACAGTCTTTCCAAGAAGGCTCATCATGTCCAAGAACCCGCCTTTGATCCAATGACTCCCCCAACAATGAAGCTTACGTTGCCCCAAAAAAGTTCTGATAACCGTTTCCTCATGTCAAGACTCAGAGAGCCTGCCATTTTAAAGGCCTTCAAGTTATATCTAGCCTTTCTACATGATCAACCTGCATCAGATCACTTTGAAGGATTTACAAACACCAGCACTAGGCTGTTTTTGGCTTCTGAATGCATTCCTATAGAGGATAAAACCCTGCATAAGATTTACTACGACTTCCATGATGCCTATTCATTCAGTACAGTGGAAGTGGAAGCCGACCTCGCTGCCTATAGATCCTGTGTAACTTCGGAGAGAACGATCCATCTTCAAAGGACCAGAGAATGCCACAACAACTACTTTTCCAGCAATTCTCCGAAAAAATAACTCTACATGTTCTAAGGAACTAGATTCCTCAAAATCGCATTTTGTTACGGGTCTTAGTATGGTTCTAATTAATATCGCTTCTCTAAGAAATAAATCTGACGAGTTGTACCTATTTCTAGAAGAAATGGAGTTCCCCCAACTTTTTACGATTACTGAGCACTGGCTTAATCCAAGCGAACCCTTTTATAATGAGAGATATTCCACAATGCTAGATATAACAGAAATAACTCACCTCATGGAGGAACACTGATTTATTTCTCTAAATGGGGATTTCGTCTCGGTAACTAAATATGACCATTTGTTAGTAGATAACTTTTTTGAATTTTCTATAGTATATAATAAAAACTTTGATCTCTATGTAATCTGTATTTATAGATCACCACATTCTGATGTACAATGTTTCTTTAATTACCTGCTAAATTTGCTAGATAGTTTACCAGTAAAAGGCATGAAAATTCTATGCGGGGACCATAATATTGACTATGCTACTGTTTGTGCCACCCAGAAATATTTAAATTCTATATTCGACTCTTTCGGTCTTGCAATGCATGTATTGTCTCCAACTAGACTTTCAAAATACTCTTTCCGATCACGAAGCAATATTTTCCAAATGCCCTCACAGACATGTCGCCATAGGAGCAGAATTTTCTCGGCCGCCAATTTTCCAGAATTTCATAATATTTGCTTAAACTCCGACTGGAATTTTGAATTTGAAAATGTTAACTCAAATTTTAGAGCTTTCTTAAATAAAATTTTAAGTGCTTTTAATAGGGCCTTCCCGCTTAAAACTATCAAACCTAGCGTCATAAACCGTTGACCAGGAAAGGACTACGCATTTTTGCTAAAAATATGCGTTCCCTCTTATATATAAAAAAATTCACCGACTCCATTCTTATTCTCGACTATATCTCTAATTACAGGAGGATCTATATTAAACTACTCAAGTCAGCAAAAAAAAATACTATCAAAAATGTCTAACAACGTCTAAAAACGTTTCAAAGGAAACATGGTCCTTTAGCAATCATCTCAGAACCAAATAAAACCCTGTGACTCCGATCTTGCCAAGGCCAAATGACCTAAATGATTATTTTGTTAATGTAAGCAAAAATGTTACCTCTGGTATCTCGCTAAGTTTGGACCCTCTTTCGTTTCTCCCTCCATCGAAAAATGTCGCTGATAGCCTTTTCTTAAGCCCTGTTAGCACCATGGAACTATTGAAAGAAATGAATAATATCACAAGCCAATCTCCGTGTAGCACTGATGGCCTATCAATTAAAATAATCCTGAACCTGTCGCTCGAGCGCTCCCAGTAATAGAGGCCCTTACAACGTTAATAAATGAATCCTTTATACAAGGTGTGTTCCCTGAATGCCTTAAAACAGCTATAATTGTTTCTCTTTATAAAGGGGGCGAAAAAACTAACTCTTTCAATTATTGTCCAATTGCCCTACTACCAGTGCTATCAAAAATCATTGAAAGGTTATTAAAGTACCTTAATTCCTATATTAGTTCAGTACACTTTTTGTTTATCTTCACTTATTTTGCTTGTATAACGATAACCGAATAGAGGTTAAGGTCGCATAATTTTAATTTCAATGTCGTCGAAATTATTCACCTCGCATATGTATTATTTACTTCCTTTTGCTAGGTCAACTGGATTCAATAACCGCTTTACGACAATGTTACGACTACAACGAATGTTATATTTACTATTTATGTATTTGCATTGCCCGATCGAAAAATAATTTTTTTTCGATCAATATTTCGTTTTTTCATTGTTTTTGTTTTAAGGTAAATTTCGCTTTGTTCATAAAATTGTAACAATTTTCCTGCGACAATAAAGCATACTTTTGTATGTTGGTTTGTTTGTGTTAAAGGCGCAATTGTTTTAAAACAAATATTTTGATAGCTGTCAAAATAAAAGTTTTTTCCGGGACTTCTAAACTATCTGAAATATTTAAATACGGTTTTTACAGGTCCATGAACCTTTAAAAGGCGTTATTTATTAAAAAAAACTACTTAAAATAATTAAAAACGTTTTGCATAGTTCTATGGAGCTTCAAAAAGCCTGTTCGAGAGACTATTTTTTCTTTTGCCTTTTCAACTGCCCAACATTTTTAAATACTGTTTTTATTGTTCCTTGAGACTTTTAGTCTCACAATTTTGACAGCTGGCAAAAAAAATTTTTCGTTCTGACTTCTGAACTTTCTAAAATTTTTAGTTGTGGTTTTTCAAAGTTTGAATTTATATCAGAACAATATTTTGACGGCTTCCAAAAAAAAATTTAGATTCTGTAACTTTTGAGCAGTTACTTTTCTTTAAATCAGATTTTTACATATTTTATAAAAATATATTTTTTAATTTGATGCCCATATTTTTGAATTTCATGAAATGACTGTACAATATATATAGCCGTGGTTTAGGTATAGAATTTTTAACAAACGGTAGCAATTCTCTACGTAAAACGTGACTGTTTGTTACTATGGCTTTTACGTGGCGATTTTCTTAGAAAACTGTGTTTTTCGAATTTTCGGAGAGCCTATTTTCGTAATATGACTGTATTTTTGTAGGAGACGTGTTTCGAAGAGACCAGTTTGAAAAGTTTTCTGCAACACGTTTGGTACCGGATTGTAGTACCGAAAAGTCGACCAAATTGCCTTGGACAGCAGGGTTTTTGTTAAATTTTCTCGACTCTCCTCATTGGTAAATGTATCAAACCGATTTATTTGTGATCGCTAAGAAATTCCATGGAGTTATAATATACAGTATTACATCTAAGAAATCTAAGTTCATTGATATTAGAAAGGCTAAAGACCATGTATATTTTCATACAACACTATACTATTTGCACAATTCGAAATTTTTTCGTAGTGAGAACTTTTTCTGATATCTACAGACATATAAAAATTAATTGAGTACGCATTTGTAACCAAAAAACTTGTTGGTTAAGGTTATGTTAATAGTAAAGAGAGTTGGAACCTTACATAACTTAAAAAAATACACTTATTCAATCACAAATTCAAATAGTCGGTAAAAACCTTAAACGTACAATAATTCGAATGCAATGAATAAACGGTGGAGCGTAAAGATCAAATAGGACTAATGGTGGATTACCAAGGGTTATTTTCGTTTGACAGTGGAACACGTGCATTTATGGTTTAAGAGTTTTGCATAGGCGGTTTGCAACTTTATTTACTAAATTTTATATGAAAATTGAAAACGAGTACTTATGTATTTGAATTTATAAATAAGTATTTACTATACATTTTAGATACAATTATAGTATATCTAATTTGTATTTTTTACACTCAAACCAAACAACACTTTGTTTTAGTGTTATTTTTCGTTACCATATTTTAGACTTTTGAAGTTTTAATATTTGGAGCAAACTTGTGCAAAACGTATCTTTTTTACTGTAAGGTCTAAATCGGATGTTAATCAAAACAAGCTTTAAAGGTTATGTTAATAGTAAAGGTAATCAATTCAAAAATTATCACACTCGCAAAAAAGATATAGATTAAGCAACCTTTTGCTTTCGATCTGTGCCATACCGACTATTAAATTTAGATTCGTAAAAGAAAAATTATACTAATTAGGTACGTTAATTATAATTCCATATTTTAACATTTTTGACTTTTTAAATTCAGGCACTAACCCCTCTAAAACATTGATCAAAAATCAGAAAAACTGTAATATCTCGAAATTGTCTTTTATTTTCAGTTCTATAAATACATAATTTATTTCTAAACAATTTTATCAAAAATGAATAGTAATGAAGATGTTATTCAAATAGTTTTGTGACAGCTTTAACTCAAAAGCATATCATATACTTTAATTTTAAATTCGCAAATAAATAGAATTTTTGGTTATTATTATTATTATTATTATTATTATTATTATTATTATTATTATTATTATTATTATTATTATTATTACTAAACAATAACGTTTTAACCATTGTCATGTTATTTTAATACTAACACCTGTCAAAATATTTTCGTTTGCAACCATTTACGTACCAGTAGGACTAGCGACCGTTTGTTGTACAAAACATAGCTGTCATGGATATGTTAATAAAAAAATACATTCTGGGCCACACCTATAGAAATGCTGCAAAATGCAAGCACCCAAAGTCTATAATTCTAGTACCAGTTAGTTCGGATCATCATGCGATTTTTTTACTTACAATCTGACAGTTGACTTTCAAATCTTTTTACGTATTGCATTAATGGACGTTTGCTAATTAAATGAGGTTAAAAGTAAGTGTGTACACAAACACAGAAGACCGTTTTTGAGACCTAACGCTCGTACTTGTTTTATATAGCACGCAAATACAAATTCGTTCATTTATTTCTCCTTGGTACAAGAAGAATTTTAGAATTGAGCTATTATGAAAAAATAAAAAATATTAAGTATATAATGAAAATTATTTCTTATTTGTACATACAATTTTCACTTGCAGTGTTTGACTTGAAAGCCTTTAGGCGAGTCTGGCTAACAAAGGAGTAACTGGGAAACCAGTCGGATGAGAACTTGCTCCGGATTTCTGCAGCTTGTTTGACCTGATGTTTCCTTGAGTCCTCGTGAGATACAGAGAGGGACAACGACTATGGTAAGTAGTTTACTTTTTATACGATTGGCTACTAGCACTAAATAAAACAATATAATAAATATTATTCATAGTCACTAAATAAAACAAAATATTAAATATTATACATCCCCACTAAGTAAAACAGTATATTAAATATTATACATAGCCACGAATTTTCAAATTTTTGATATAAGGAATCTAGTTATACCAGAACATCGCACGGAATCATGGATTACAATACATGCACCAAATGAAGATCTGGAATTTGTTGAATACATTAGCACATCAGCGTAATAAAAACATTTTTCTTTTGAAATGGCGACAATTTGGAGATTATCACTACGCCATATGTATATATATATATATATATATATATATATATATATATATATATATATATATATATATATATATATATATATATATGTATATATATGTATATATATATATATATATATATATATATATATATATATATATATATATATATATATATATATATATATATATATATATATATATATATATATATATATATATATATATATATATATATATATATCCCTCGTTACGATTTTTTTTATTTGCTGTGATGTATGACACAACCTATTTCAGTTGGGTCACTCCGGTCGGCGCCGTCAAAATACACCTCCCAGCGTTAGACTGGCACCAGTCTAAATTCTTTGCTCGACGTGTACACAGTGTCGCTTGCTGTCGCCGAGTTGAGTTTAAATTTATTTACAGTCAAACGTATAGGGTGAGCTAAAAGAAGTTGTATTTTGTGTAAATTAATAAAATGTCTAGTCAAAATATTTTTTCGTTGGATAGTTGTGAAAGTCAGACAATATATCGTTTTTTAGATATCCAAAGGATGAAGCAAGGTATGTATTCAATTATTTAAAAAGTTAATTCAATTTAGAGAATACCTGTTATTAAACGTTTCCAATAAAAAATATACAACCACTGTCGAATGGCGTTTACTGCTGCTACAATATTAATAATAATAATAAATATTTTATATGATATGGTGTTGAGAAAGATTTATATGTCGATTATATTAAATACAACAGACTGTCAGAGCAAGGACAAATTCTCGCAAAGAGGAATCGAATCCCTGGTCTGATTCACGAATCCTTATCATAACAAAAAAGTATCCGAATAATTTTTTTCTAATCCTAACCTGATATTTTTATTTATCAGACTCAGTTTATTACGTACAATTTTCGTTGGTTTCAAATAAAATTAAAATATTGTTTTGTGAATTGATTAAATAAGAGTATAATATCTATTTTTTGAAGTTTGAACAAGTTATAAATGAATGTAAACTATAAAATAATATAACAGCTAGCTTATGGTTTAACTCTTTGAGGTACGGGAATTCGGCTTAAAAAAAAACCCTAGCGGTACGAGAAAAAAAACATTTGAAAAATATACAAATTGTGGTGTATTTCTTTCAAATAAGTATATTGGAACACTAATACACATATATAAAAATATACATATACTGCAAAAGTACTTAGATTGGGTGGTTTATTTCTTGCACCACCATACTTTAACAAAATTAAGAATATCATATATAAATAAACAATATATTCTAAAAACATATTAAGTTTTAGCATGATAAGATTGGAAACAAGTTTTGGTTTTTCCTAAACATAATGGCATGGCGCAAACACTGCATTGCCAATTGGTACGAACATCTTTTTTTTTCGAGCTACAATAAGCACATCTTCGACGAGTGGTTCTCATTGGCTGATGTGCACGTTCTGCTCTTCTAACGGCGGTCGATACTGTGGGCTTATGAGAACTAATGGCGACTGATAATTCCGTAGACATGTTTCTTTTGTCTAATTTTTGAACCAATGTTTTGGCAACTAAGCCTTCTGAAACCTGTCTTCGGAATTCTTTGAGAGAAATTTTAGCATTTTCTTTATGGTATAGTTTATATATTATAAAGGCATTTGTTATTGCCGTATCCACAAAGAAAAAGAATATGCGATGCCACCACTTGTGGCTTTTTCGATCAAGCCCATAATATGATCGCATTTGATCGAATTTGTCCACAAAGTTCATGTGTTTATTATAATCACTAAGTAAAAAAGGGCAAGGAATATGCATCGCATTGCCATCTTTCTATTTCCTTTTTACTTGAGTAACAACTGTAGGGTCATGGTAATTAGATAACATATGCACGGATTTCTTGTCACGCCATTTCACAGCACTCAATCTACTATCGCTTATAAACCATTCATACTCCCCTCTTTTTAAATTTTTATCATTAGTGAAATTAGGCAAATTTTTTCTGGATACATTTACTGTTCCACATGCATATAGTTTTAAGTCTAAAAGATCCTCCATTAGCTTTACGGATGAGAAAAAATTGTCAAAATATATTTTGTGATTTTTTTTTTCAATTGGAGTAGCTAAATTCTTAACGACTCGGGCCCCCAAACTTTTTTCTGTTTGATCCCCCGTCTTCCCTGTGTATATATCAAAATTCCAACAATACCCTGTTTCATCCGCTAAAACCCACACTTTGTATCCCCTTTTTATGGGTTTTTTTGGTAAGTATTGTTTTAGCGAAGATCGCCCCTTAAATTTTATCATTGACTCGTCGACGGCGATATTTTCATGGGGCTGTAAGCATGATTGAAAATTAGTTTTAAGGTGATTGAGAAGGGGCCGTACTTTATAAAGTTTATCATAATTGGCTGAGCCACGTGGTGGCATTATGCTGTTGTCATTTAGGTGAAGGTTCGAAAGAATCCAACCAAATCTATGAACTCTCATAAGCTTACTTATGTAGGGATCGTGGAGGTCTGGTGAAGAACTCCAATGATCACGGTAACTTGGGTATTTTTTAATGCCCATAAGAATATTTATACCCAAAAATGTCTTGAGTTCGTCAACATGTGTTTGAGTATATGCTTTACCCTTGGTTTGAAATGTTTGCTCTGCATAGAGATTAGTTTGAAACACAATATCAGTCAAAAGTTCGTCGGTAAAAAAAAGATTAAACGCCTCATAAGGATTTAGGCTAGCACGATCTCGAATTGAATTCGACAGACCGACATCCGAAGTGAATGGATCAGGAGTCTTCATAGTAGAAACGCATTTATTCCAAGTAGTGACCAAACTTTTTTTCCATCGTTTTGCTAGAGTAAATAGCGGTACTAAATCCTCTGCATCCCATTCATCTGAAGAGGAAGGCTCGTCTTCTTCATACTCAGACACCACAATTTCGGCAACCTCGGGATGATCAAACATAGCAGCTGAAGAACAACCTTCACTTTCTGACTCGTCACCATCAGCCTCCGAGTCACAATCGGAAGGGATTGAGGCACAATCATTTTCGATTGCATCTATTTCATCATAGAGTTCATTTTCTGTCATGCCTATCAAATTGAAAGTGAGTGGATCCTGCCGTCGGTTCATGTTTCCAACTGTACGGTGGTACAGTTTTTAAACACTAAAAGAAACCAACAAAACTCGGAGTTCAAATATCACAAACATCTAACATGTATATTAACTCACCTTTATAGTTGGTTTTTACATAAAAATCATAAATAAAGCCACTTTTGAATAAAAAACAACACTTTTCTCATAAAAACAATAACCTCAAATCACTACGGAGCACGTGAAACGTAAATAACCACACAAAATCGTGAACGCAACCGCCAACGTTTCAGGAATTTGCGTCAGGCGATGGATCATAAGCCAATCAAATGCGGGACGGTTATTAAACCGACATACACAACAAAAATAACTTTGATTTAAGTGGTACGTTTCATCAACCACCATGCTAGAAAGGTCAGCAAAAAGGTGGTTCAAATTGTCGACCAAGGTACTTCAAAGAGTTAAGCTTGTTTATAGCGTGTGCATGGGTTTGGGTAACTTACGATAAAAATTTTTAATATTGACTTTATTTAAGAAACGTATTCTATATAAAGAGATTTGCTTATAAAAAATAAGTTCCACTATGAAAATATTGCCACATAATAAACAATTGGGCATAAAACACAAGTAAGTAAAACAAAAAGTTGGAAAATCAATTAGATAATTAAACAGTCATTATATGTCAAAAATTTCAAATACTTAATGTATTTTTTACAATTAATCACCATTTCTAAAAAACAAGACATTGTCAAAAAAAATTAAAACTCTTTTTTACTTGTGTTTGCACATTCTCTAATTTAACTGTCTGAAAAAGTTCGAATAACAAATTTCAAATAAAATTTTATTATTGTTCTGATTTCGTAGCTTTAACTGTTTGGACAGAAAGTGGCACGGCCTAAACGCCAAAAATGGGAGGAGTGAATGGGCTCTTAAGTGTGAACTATAAAGGCAAATACAAAGAAGCCATTTTAAATTTCTCATAAAGACGCGCGAAAATGTGTCACTTTTTCACACTATTTATTTTCCCACTGTTTTCATTTTCTACACAAAAGTGCGGAAAGTAAAATTATGGGGAAAGAAACAAACATTAAATTTTTTGAGAAAATAAACAATTTACGTTTTCTTTGGAGGTTTTATCACGAATCTGGGCCTACATAAAATAGAAAGCCAATTTTTCAAATAATATTGATAACCATAAAAAAATAAATTTTGATAATCTTTAAAATCTATTTTTGGTAATCTACTATTCCCAACGCTCTATCACGTTTTATTTGTAGTTTATTGGAATAGCGCTATTAAGTCACTTTATCGACAATTCAGTAAGTTTTAAATAGTAAGTATATAGATGTAATACTTTTTAGATGCACAGACCCAAACGTCAGTGAAACTTTCCGCAGATACGCCGAGGAAGGTTTTATTGACAGAAACAGTCAAAACATTAGAAAAAACAATTACTAAACATGAGTGTAAAAGAAGGCTCATAACAGAAATCACCATGGATGACGTTGTGAAATTTTAAGAAAAAAATTATTCCGAAGAATCATTCAATCGTTTAAAAACTCAAATGTTATTTCTTAACCAAAGGTCAAGAGAATGTAGGTATTCCGATGAATTTAAGCAGTATGCTCTGAGTGCAAATCTACTTGGAACCGCTTTACAAATCACAGGGTGGTCATCCAGGATTCAACGATTTTGTTTTTAAAGTAACCCAATGCAGAGCTAAATTTTTAAAAGAACGAGAAAAGGACTGTATCTTGTGTATAGACAAAATATTTTTAAAATCCCATCTCTTTTACGATATTTCTAAAGATAAAATCATAGGTTTTCAAACTACTAATACAGACTCTTTAGAAATTGCAGGAAGTGCATTAACAATAATGGCAAGAGGTATCGCAAGTAGTTGGAAGCAACCTATTGCTAACTTTTTTTATAAATCATCCGCACCTGCTGACGAACTTAAAAATATTTTATTCCAAACTGTACGAAGGTTACATAAAACCGGTTTATATGTACTCGAGTAGTATCGGATCAGGGTTCTAATTTTCAAAAATTAGTTATAAGCGTTTTAAAAATAACAGAAGATAATCCTACATTTTTTGTTGATGATTTAAAACTTGTATATTTATTTAATATTCCTCACTTGCTAAAATCAACAACAAACAATTTTCCTCATATATATTTTCTTTAAGCGACGGAGAAACCAAAAAGAAATACTTGGAAATGATATATAATTTAGATAAGACTAAACAGTTTAAACTTGCACCTAGACTAACAAACGACCACATGTATCCAAAAAATTTTCAAAAAAGGTCAAGTTGGCGTCACAAGTATTTAGCCACTCAGTTGCAGTGGCTATGTATACCTATGTAGAATTTAATTCATTGCCAAAGGAAGCAACTCCAACAGCTAATTTTATTTAACAAATGAATAATTTATTTGATTTGTTGAACTTTAATAACCTAGAAAATTTTCAAGCTTTTATGGCAACTGACACAAAAAAGCTTATTACAGGAAATGGATAATATCTTTGAAAACTTAAAAGTGTTAACTTTTGACGGAAAAGGTGTAACAAATAAGTTAAAATTTATTTCTGGATGGAGGACAACAATTAAATCAATTTGAATTCTTTGGGAAATGTTGCAAGCTAAAGGTTATAAATATTTATTTACAAGAAATATTAATTATGATAAAACCAGTAATAACGTTTTTTCTGTTACTATACCTACATATACACCACTTAGAGTTTTCACTAACGATTATATCAATTTAAAAAGTCCCGAGGGAAATGCGCTTATATATGTAGTAGGGTATCTCTTGAAAAAATGTTTAATGCGTCACTCTTGCGATGTATGTATTAAATTTTTGAATAATTCAAATACACTTTTTAAAGAAGAGCTGTTTTTTTTGTCAGTTAAAAACATATGGGAATGAAAATTTTCCATTTGGTAGTCTGACTATACCTTCCAGAGATATTATCGACTACATCTTAAAACTGGAAAGTATTTTTATTGCACAATTTACTAACTTGGCACATAAAGAAACAATTGGTACATAATTCAAAAGTCATTTTTCTAAAGTAGTTTTTAGTCATTCATGTAGCGACTTTCCTTTTGATTATTTTGTAAGTTTATATACGAATGTGCGTATTTATTTTACTCTAAAATTTATAAATATCGATATAAAAACGACAAAATCAAATACAAAGAATATTTAGCTTAGTATCCTAAAAAAATTGTAAATATCTGTAGACTGGGTTGTAAAACTTGCAACTATTTTCTCTTTATCTGTAAATAGCGAATTTGTGTTTAGATATAAAATTATATACTTTTTTACTAATGTTTTTTTTTGTTATAAAAGTAACTGCCTGGCTAAAAAGGACTCAGTAAAAGTCTGACATTCTGAAAGAAATAATTTCTATATTAAAATACTCTACCAATGCATGGGCACACCGCACAAAGCTCCAACACAATATTTAATTCCACTTTCAACACATGTTTAAAAATATGTATTTTTAAGTTCGAACACCAGGTAAAACTTAATAATAATTGTGTCTTTATATGTGTATCTATTTAAATCAAAATTGTAATGAAAAATGTAACTATTTAACCCGACTAATATTATGTCAATTCAGTAAATTTTGTCCACAATTATTGTGTATTATTTTTGAAACTACCTGGTATAAAAAAAAGACTCGGAATCATACTACTTTTAAAAGAGCCCAGTAATAGCAGGAATTTTACGATCGGTTTATGACTCGCTGGTACACATTGCGAATATTAAAGTTTTGATGCCGAATGAGGCAACATTTATTCTGTAAACTTTGCTTCTACTCCAAATCGAAAACAAGTATTTCCAGGAAGGCAACTATTTACGTATTAAGACACTAAATTAAAAGTACGTTCCCTTTCGTAAAACTTAGGCAAAACCCGGCTGTTACATTACGACCAGGCACCGCTTGTTAAAAACATATATATATATATATATATATATATATATATATATATATATAAACATATAATTATATTTTACGACAGAGATGGGAGGAGAAAAAATAAAAATATAACCTGAAAAAAAAGTTTTACACATACTGTTTTCTTTTCTCCATCACGTAAAAAGAGAGAGCTCCATGAGACGGATTTTTAACAACCAAATTAATTCCCTTAATTCTTTTATTTTAAATAATAATGCCCCATACTAATAATAAATGTTAAACCGTTGGATTATTTAACAAGCGTCCACCGCCTTCCCCGAAAAATGCAACTAACAGGAGAACACCAATTCATTTATATTTTATTACTCTAGTTTCCCCCGAAGTTTTTTGTTAGATGCGGTACGGGCCTTGTACCCAGTCGGCAGACTTGTGTAGGACGTTTCGCAAAGTGCCGACTCAGATTGAGCCAACTTATATTTATTCCGTAAACTTTGGCGCAACCATCAACCCATCAGAAGGCGAGCGCATTATGTATTCTTAACAAAATCTGCCTCAGTTCGGAATCGAGCCAGAGACCTTGGGCGCCGAACCGCGAAGAATAAAAATAGAGTTCATATTTACAAATTTAGCCACTGCCAAGATTACCTCACAGCATAAGGTCGATCGTACGACGATGCCAAGCCTGCAATGTTTATACCGATTTATATTACGGTGAATATGTTTAAAGATGATGCAATAAAATTTTCATACAACGAATAGTAATGTATTTCCAGTATTAGTTTCTAAGCAGTATAAAGAAATTACTTTTATTGCAAAATAGTAAAATACAAACTAAAATACCCAAAGTCTCAGATCAGATTTCACCAGTAACAAGAGTTTTAGTTAGCTATGGCAAACCCGATCGACAACTCCACGTATTAGACCATCCCACTGTGGTATTAGACCATCCCACTTTCATTGATAACGGATCCTTATACTAAAAAAGTATAATAGTCTACAGCAAACATTGTTACAGGGTCACGCGACCGGCGCGCGCGGCTTAAAAACCAATAGCGGGTCGTGGAACTACAATAAATTTTAATATTAAAGAAATGAATTTGCTAAAAAATAAATTATTAGATACCAAGCTTTTTTTAGCGTCACTACTGCATGTGTTTTAATATATTATTGTGTATTTGTTGATATGGCTCAAATCTTCTAAATATATGTTGCCTTACTTCAAGAAGCAGCGTTCTAAAGGTGCGGTGGCATTAGAAGAACATTAATTTTTTAAATATTTAATAAATAAGTTTTATTTACTTTATCTTGGACATTGCGAAACTAGGAGCTTTAGTTGACCTAACTATGGTGCGGCAATGTGAGTTTGTAAAAAAAATGGCCGTTTAAGTTTGGAATTTTCTTTTAATCACTAAGTAAACAGCAAGATTTCCTTTTCCAGGAGACATGTCTAATGGAAGATACCTTTTTCACTTATTTTTTGGGTCACATGACGTATTGACCAATCCGGTTCAGTATAATAGAACGTTTATTTCGTCGGGGGTCATGTGAGAATCTTCAGAAGCAAAATGATACAAAAAAGATTGAGGTGATTTTTTTGCAGATTACAATAGCTTTTCCTATCAGAGAATTAAAATAATTATAGAATATACCTATACTATATTAAAATAGTCGAAGGGCGTCTCACGCTCAAAAAAACATACTGCTATTTCGGAAATCACTAGATTTTGTATGAAATCTGAGGAAATAATAAAGTTTCGGACGATTTCGTGCTTTTTTTAATTTTCACTTGAGTTGGGCCAATTTTTTATATAAGTGTTGTCAGGAGGAATGTAATTTGTGATTCTTCGGGTATTAAAAGTAAAAATGTGTTCGTAAACATGTTCTAAACTGGTTAGAATTTAAGATTTAGGATATTGAAAATTAAAACAAATCTTTTATTTTTTAAATTTTAGCTATTAACATGGAAAACCAATATGACAATTGGCTATTCTATTCGTATCTAGTAGCGCCCGCTTTTTTTACTTTCCTCGCAAGGGGAAAAGTTACAAAAAAACATGTTTTCTCAGTTCCGCCGGTTAGTCGGTATGTCTGTCCGCGACAAAGCTCAAGAACTGCTTGTCCTATTTATTTCAAGTTTTGGTTAAAAATTAAAGGTCATATGCTGATGATGTGATAACATTTGTTAAAAAAAATATTACTAAGAAACTGCTTTTCCATTTTATCCAAATTTTGCAGAAGAGTTAAGTTTGATATGACCATCAACTGATAAGTTTTACTACAAATCCAAAATGGCGGCCTAATAAAATGTTGTGTGTCAATGCAGAAAACTACTATATCGATTATGTTTAAATTTTGCTCAAAAATCAAATATTATATAGGGATGAACTAGTAAAAATGTTGAGACAAATTCAAAATGGGGGAACAAAACGGTGACCTAATTAAATGTTTAAAAATATCTGAAAAAAGTACTTATCGGATTGATTGATTGATTGATGACATCCCCATTTTAAATATGTATTGCTAAAAATGTATGAATTGCTCACTTAACATCGATTTTTAATCAAATCTGTTTAAATATTAAAATTCGCTCGCATTCTTGGCATTCCTACTTTAATTTTTTAAATATTTACTAAAAATGTATGATATGTATTTTCAAATACCCCCAGATTCCTACTTTCTTTCAGCCAAATCTACACAAATGTTAAAATTCCGCCGCCATGTTCGCATTACGATCTTGAATTTTTAAAACTTTTATTCTACAATACTTCTCGATACTGATATTTCAGCCGAATCTGTACCAATGACAAAATTCGTTCGCTATATTGGCGCCACCATTTTGATTTTTGTTGTGCATTCTTAAATAATCCCCACAAATGTTAAAATCATCCGTCCGACCTCTTGACATTGTCATTTTGACACCGCTATTTTGAATTTTTAAATGCTGACACTTTTAAATTTTCCTATGCACTGATTTTCAGTTTTGGCTACACAAGTAACAAAATTGGTCGGCCGTATTGGCGCCGCCATTTTGGATTTCTAAACGTTGACTAAAAAAATTCGTATTTTTTATATCCGAAAGTGTATGCATGTCAAATTTGAAAATAATCGGTAATGGAAGTGCTGAAAAATCCTTTACAAGATTTGATCCAGACATATAAACATACAATCAGACGAATAGGAAGCTAATAAAAGCACGTTAAAAGCATTGATTTTAGTTTAAAACTCTAACACTCCTATTTACTAAAGAGGTTTAACTTTAGACAAGGTCTAACTTGACAGTTACAGATTTAAGATGATATTTTCAACAACTGAACAAATAATTTTTCTAAATATCCCAATTACAAAATGATAGTGACATAAGGCAAACATAACTAAAAACTAATGTTTAATAATATATAAATAAAATTAAAGTTATTCGAGTAAGTGTATTTTTTAGCTATACCGGAACAGACCGAGAGAAATGGAAAAACATGAGAATCTGCAAAAACCCGGAACGATAATTTTTTCACGATTAATGATATTTTCTTATGCGGGAAGTGAAAACTCACACCGTCACTGGCATTCGTCAACAAATGGCCATGGCTTGGGCATGGGCCATTCCAACTTCTTGTTTTATCGTTGGTCGATAGAATGTTAAAAATAGGGGAACCATGTTGGCGTATACCCCTAACGTGATTTATGAATGAGTTGTTATCTTTACTTTAATTCTTACTTTAAGCACACAGCCATCGGCGCCAGGCTCGCCTCAGATATGATACTATATCCATATTTGTAATAGGCTGGATTTCATCCAGGGAATAGTTTATAAGTCAGTCAGTGTAAAAGGATCTATACATTTAGTTAATTGCAACTTCATTCGGTTTCCTGAATATATGTTTTAGAGATATCTATAGAGTCAAAAAGTATAATTTTAAAATTAACTTCGATGAAAACAAACTTACCTTTAGCCGGTATCAGGGGTATCGAACGACAATTTACGTAAATATTCACTCTTTATTATTCTAAAATTATTAGAAATTTCCTGGTATCAATAAACGCTTTATAATAAATCTAAATAATCAAAAAATCTTTCGTGTAATGCTACGAAGCTGTATATAGGCCTGTATATTCTTTTCTCACTCATTATTATGATCACTTACTGCTTTGAAATTGGCCTGTAAAAAATAAGAGAGTGTGAAACGCAAATGAGGTAAAGGATATTCCTAATAAATCGATGAGAGAGAAGGTACTGCTGAACACAAAAATTTAATTAGACATTTCAACAGCTTTTAAATGCAGTGCATTCAGTCAAGAAGTCTAGCTTGGAAGGCTAACAATTGTTTATTTATACATCGACATATGTTAGTTTGAGTCGCTACAATTTTTAACTTATATTCATAAATTTGTCAAAGTCATGGTTTTAAATGTTTGAACTTAAGTATATCTATATTTCAGGATTTTTAAAATTTTTACTCAGTTTATATTAGGCTTCCAAAAAATATGCCAATATTTTAGCTCTATTTTGTTTAACTGATTAACACTATTTTATCAAAGTGCTCCGATGGGGAATTTCCAACAACTCGATAAATTTACAATAATCATTACATAATATTTCACGTGTATTACGTGCAAATTAAAATACATACTTCTTACAATACAATACATACAATATAGATCTTAAAACTAATAATGTGCGTCATAGTTTGCGTTCAGTGAAAATCAATGTTTTCCCATAGACCCTATAATGAGTGGGAATAAATTTTCCATTTATTGCTTCCCAAATAGATCGTTAATGTTACTTCTGAAATGCTCACTGAATCGGAGTCAATGCGGTGTGATGTACCCTCTGGATTGTGTCCATAGTTCTGTTCCAATGACTTTGAATAGCGACCCAGCTAATTGACGTTTTGCACCCTCGAAATGAGACATTTAGGAGCGTTTATTGACATTTTTTTATAATCGGGGTCGTAAAAAGGGGATTCAAGCTTTCCTGTTGTTATTTTTATTTGAAATCAATCTAAAAGAATAGAATATGTCGCAACATTTTATCATTTATCAGAGATATGTAACTTGTCAAAGGATTGTATATTATATATATATATATATATATATATATATATATATATATATATATATATAATACCAGAAATATGTAATTTCTGCAGGTGCAAAACGGCCTAAAAGAAGAATTGCTTTCGATTATGTCACAGGGTACCCTCCTGCGATCATGATTTCTGGGCCTCTACCCTCATCAGGCAGGCTTGTACCCAGGGAGATCTGAAATAACAGATTGCTCGATATGACAAAATCGAAAACGAAACGTCTATCATACTGAAACAGTACTACAAGTTAAATGTAACATTTAGCACCACCTATCGGGGCTCCGGTGATTTCCGGCTGCAAACCCGTAGGTAATTTAAAAAGGAGGGTACCCTGTGACATAATCGAAAGCAATTCTTCTTTTAGGCCGTTTTGCACCTGCAGAAATTACATGTTTCTGCTATTATATATATATCTTTTCCGGCCAAGAACTTTTGATAAAGATGTGTGAGAGCGCATTTTTATCGATTTTTAGTATATATATATATATATATATATATATATATATATATATATATATATATAATATATATATACATATATATATTATATATATATATATATATATATATATATATATATATATATATATATATATATATATATATATATATATATATATATATATATAAAAGTCATGGTTTTAAATGTTTGAACTTAAGTATAATAAAAATGTAGATTATAAAATGCTTAATATTTTAAAAATATTTTTATTTTTATGCAAATTGATTGGAAAGCTTCACCCGCGTCCCCTGGCGAGCCGCCACTGACACTCAGTTCTCCTAATTTCTGAAAGGAAATCCCAAGTTTGCTTTTACGGCTTCGTAGCATCTGGCATAAACCATCAGTGATGAGGATTCTTGAACCATTAACTGAAATACATTTTTTCCATTTTTCAGGAGTAATGGTTATTACGGCTTCTTTAAATACATTTTTTCATATCAGCGAATTTAAAAATGATGTTTTTAGCTGCTACGTAAGTTTTTAAGTCTGCCCACACAAGCTCTATCTGATAGAGCTCGCAGTGATATGACGGCAACCTCAATATGATTTTATTTTGGGCTTTAGCCATTTCATCGACTATATATTTATCATAAGCTTTTTTGTGTTCCTTTATAGTTTCTAAAAGTTGTACTTTTAAGAATAACTCTTCATAAGGAATACTTTTTAAGCGCAGCCAGTTCTGAAAATTAGATTTCTTAGAAGCAGTGGTAGGTATTTTCTCCAGTTTGAGTGAGTGGTATGGTGCATTGTCCATAACAGTTATCGAGTTTTCTTCCAGGGTTGGTAATATTTTTGAAAACTAATTTTCAAAAGATTTACCATTCATTTCCTCATGATAATCTCCACTTTTATTGGATTCAAAAGTCCATAGACCATCGGGTACAAATCCATCTTCACTGCCAATATTGCAAATGATCAGTCTTTTTCCTTTTCCTAAAAGAAGAGAAAAT
Organism: Kuschelorhynchus macadamiae; assembly: GCA_030620095.1. Classification (NCBI taxonomy): domain Eukaryota; kingdom Metazoa; phylum Arthropoda; class Insecta; order Coleoptera; family Curculionidae; genus Kuschelorhynchus; species Kuschelorhynchus macadamiae. Next base: position 125,947 of record JAUTXW010000770.1, on the reverse strand, counting down.
GTCAATATTTTAAGATAACTTATACATTTCTACATATAAAGTGAAGTTTAAAATTGCAATAATTATTTACACATTGCAATAGAGCACATGCCTTAAATTGGTTTTGCAATTTCTAACCAGGGGTACCACATTCGATGTTGGGTATTCTTATCCTTATTAATCAGTTGTTCCCATTGTAATTAGTATTGAAAAAGTGCAAGGAAATCGGGCGGAAATGCATTAATATCTACTTTATTTATTGCAAAATGGACCTTAAAAAATGAGTTGGTTTCACTGGGGGCTAAAACAACTGGGTCCAAAAAGCAACTTTAGGGACGATTAGAGTATAAAATTGAATTTATAAACTTACCCTAGCGTTCCGTGCTAGGGCTAGGATAAATCGTCAGTTTTTGAGATGATTATAAATCCAGCTTAATAATCAAAATTTTAATTGTTTTCCCCTTTTGCGAAAAAAAGACAATTAACGAATTGTGAGCATAACCGCTTTCTGAATCTTGAAAACTGATGGACAAACCTGGCACACAACAATTATATAGAATATTTAAATGAACAAATATAAGCTGGATAATAATTATAAAACATCTTGTATTAAAACCTAATAAAAACTGTAAAATTATTTAATGGAATTTGAATAACAGAAAAAGTAAGGTTAAGTTTTTATACAAAACTTTGACGTCATCTCTATCTACATGCAAATGCTTTATTGTTAGTAAAAAAATAATACCTGGCGGATTTTTGTTGAAAGGCCATTCAGAAAAGCCTGTCTTGAAGATTTAATAGATTTATCAACCCATATCTTTGCCTTTGTATGTCCGGCGTTTACCCACGTTTCATCCAAATATTTTTTTTTCTCATTTCTACAACGTCTAATTTGGGTTAAATAATTCTTTCTCCATATTACAGCTTGATCTTCTGCACATCAAATATTTATATTCTCGATAAAACAATACATTTTCTGTTATTTTTTGCATTTGATTATTCTGAATAAATTTCAATAAAAAACGTAAAATCCTCGGATATCGAATTTTCTTTAAATCAAAGCTTAAATAACAAAATTCCTAAGCTTTTTTAAATGCGTCATTTTAAATCCTTTAATTTTATTGATAACTTTGTATTTAGCAACCCTATCAATAATTTTAGGCTGACGGATGACAGAAAGTGCGTAAAAAACGAATCAAGTTTTAATAAAGCAATAATTTTAATTACTTACTTAAGAGATAATATATACAAAAATCCTAACAGAGGTAACAAGAAACGGTCGAAAATACTTGAGACGAAGAAGAACAATCGTTTTTAACAAAAATAAAGCACGTTAAACCACAAAATAAGACGGCTGTCAGTGCTAACTGAATGCGTCCCTGCTGGTCAAAAACAGTCAAGCTTTTGCTGGATCACGTGCGTATCATACTGTCGTCTTGTGGGTATTTGTGTTTACGTGTGACTTGCGTTTAAGACGAATAGACTTTAAGTTACTAAATATGTTGTATCAGTTATAAGCAAAATTGTAGTGACCTGAAAAAGGCTTTGTCATCATACATTAGTTTTTACTGGTCCTGGTTTAAATGGTTCAAGAAAGCCGAAATATTTAAACATTTGGATATTTTGCAATACTGAACTAGTATTAAATTTTTTACACTTTATGGTTATTGGTAAATAAAAAGTTTGCAACTGATTGGTGACTGATGAACTGGTTGGTGGACAATGGTCGTACAGATCAAAAATTCAATTATTATTATCCCTTTGGCTTTGCATGCAGATTGTTGCAAGATTTTTTTTTAGATTCTGAACGAAAACACGAACATAGAATATCAAGGCAGAACTGTTATATAAAAGTGGTACAGTATTTTCAGGTTTATACAGATAGCGTTTATTTCACATAAAATTATTAATAATTAAAAATGGATGATCTTAAAACAAAAGAACGTCCATAAAGGGCTTTATTACACGGATGGAGAATTTTGTACATAACATTGGGAATAATTTGGGAATCGATGTAAATGTGTTTACTGTTAGGGAAATCAACTGCAAAAAACATTTGAAAACTAGTGTTAGATTCAATCAAAGATTGAAACTTTAAATCACACTGAAGACATTGATTAGGAAAATATACAAATTCAATATTTTAAGGTTTGGTTAAAAATTAAAGCACAGTTCAAAAAATAGATAACACTGTAAACTTGCAACAATCTAACACCCCTGCAGGAGGTTCCTAGAGTGGTCCTTTAATTAAAGTAAATTTACCAATTTTAAACACACCTTCCTTTTAAGGTAAATATAAGAAATCCTTTTTTAATTTATTTAGCACTTTCATTGATAACAATAGTTATCTTACTGACGTTCAAAAATATTTATATCTACAGAGTGCACTACCAAGGAGTCTTTAAATATTATTAATAGTTTACCTCTTACTGATGTTAACTACAGTGTTGCACTATATTTTTTAATACAGCGCTATGATAATCACTTGGTCGTTGTCAATACACATCTTAAACGCATGTTAGAGACATACTCAGTTAAGAAAATGGGACCCAACTTAAAGAATTTTTAACGGCTATAAGACAACATTTAAATTCATTACCGGCACTAAATTTACCTGCAGACAGTTAAACATACTACTAGTTTATATTTTTTCTTAAAAACTTGATTTTTTACACATAAAGCATATAGCTTGAAAGAGACAATGCAGTGTTGCCAACTCTTGATGGATATCTACAGTTTTTAGAAAAACGGTGTACAGCACTTGAGACGACCTCAGATACCGATTAAAAATAAGTATTCCAGGGGTAAAAGTAAGCAGACATTTTTTGGCATACAGGGTGACAAATAAAAGTTAACTTTCTTTTTTGTACTAGGGCCGAACTCGAAACAAATAAGTGTTTTAAGTTTAATGAAACTAAGCTGAACAGAATTTGTTCGTTCAAAACAGTAAGCTTTGTTTTCATTGCTCGGGAACTCGGCACTCAGCTACTCAGTGTCCGTCTGGTGGATGTAGGGTAGGTTAGGAAATATAATACGCTTTTACATCCTATTGAGAACAACTCTGGTAATAATTTAAAACAACAGCTTTAGGGGAACAAAGGGTCAAATACTGAACTTGTTTCAGCCTTCAATGGGAAACATGATATTAATACTTTACCTTTAAATCAAGATTTGAGTTCTGATGGACAACAGGATTTTACATACTACGGCTTTAATTTCACAGGGTAAGCAGTCCCAAATTTTGTTGGCAACTGCTAAGGTTATATCAATAATGAAGGATAGTAAAGAGGTTTCAGGCTCCAGCTTTATTAGACTCAGGCTCCCAAACAAGTTTTGTGAGTGCAAACTGATTTAAACGACTACAAAGCAGTTTTTGCAACAAAACATTTAAAATAGGTGGAATTGGCAACAGTGTATTACAAGTAAATAAAATGGTTGATGCTATATTGGATCAAAAAATGTTCCTTTACCACATGTGGGAGTGGATACTAGTTGACTTTCGATTTTTATACTTGCGGCTGATTTTTATTTTGACATGGTTATTCCAGGGTTGCTGAAGTTGGGAGATGGGTTGCAGGTATTACATAATACAAGGCTTGGGTGGTTAGTGGTAGTGCACCTGCAAAGGATTATGATGTTATGTAATATCAATACATCAGTAGTCTGCCATTCTTCTAAGATATTGATGATTTGTTACCAAGATTTTGCCAGTTGAAGAAAGTAACAAATAAACGGTTTCTTTCACGTGAGGACAAGTTACGTTTTGCTTTAACGAGTTTAGAGTATTTTTCCACATTATTGTATTCTCAGGGCAACAAGCTCGACTACTAAGATAAGGGCGGTTTTTGACTCTTCGTCTAACACTTCCACAGGGTTGTCACTTAACAAAATCATGTCAAAAGGCTTTCCAGTACAGCCAGCATTATTTGAAAGTTTAGGCAGGTTTTGCATATTATGTTATATCATTGTAGCAGACATTCAAAAAATGTATAGAATAATTCATATAAATCCTGAGCAGTTATTTTTGCAAAACATCATATGAAGAGGAATTTAAATCTATAGAATTGCAAACGGTGGCATACGATACAAACTCAGCTCCATATCAAGCAGCTCATTGTCAGTTGGGAAATGATGAAATGTCAAACTTTCCTCTTACATCTCATACTATTTTGAACCATTGTTACGTGGACGGTATTTTAAGGTGTGCTAACTCAATAAATGAAACACGAGAGTTGATTTATCAGCTAATAACAATGTTAGAACAGGCAGGATTTGTGCTACATAAGTGGTGCTCCAATAATGAGTCTTTGCTAAGTTCGTTGAATAGTAAAACGGGAAATATAGAATTTCAGGATGAAAATGTTTCAAATAAGGACTCGCTTGGCATCCTTCAAACAACACTTTCAATATTTCAGTTGCGGTATAGCAGGAAAAACAAAAGGTTACGAAACCTTATGTCTTATCTTACATCGCACATATGTTTGACCCACTGGGATTAATAGGTTCAGTGGTCGTGGTAGCCAAGTTCTTAATGAAAGATATTTGGGCTAAGAAAATTGATTGGGATTCTGAACTACGTAGTGGTTTAAAAGGAAAGTACAAAATGTTCTCTAAGGATGTTTCAAAATTAATGAATTTGCAAATACCTCGTTACATATCTAATACCAATTCTGTAAGTGAGGTCGAAATACATGGTTTTTCAGATTCTTCCATGGCAACATATATCGCGTGTGTATATTTTCGAGATTAAAGTTTAAACGGAGAAATTACTTCTAAGTTACTATATTCAAAATCGTGAACGTCAACACTTAAAATGATTTCATTACTTCCTCTTGAACTTCGTGGAGCGTTGCTGCTATCTAGATTGATTCATAAGATCATGTCAATAATATCCATAAAAATTGAAGGGGTACAATGGTGGCCGGATTCTAAAATAGTTGTGTTGGCTAAGGCGTCGCCATCTCGGTGGACGACATTTCTGGCGAATAGCGTTTTGGAGCTTCAGAAACTCACCAACAATTTGGCGGTACGTAAAATCGGAAAATAATCCTGCAGATTGTGTGTCTGGTAGTTTAACTCCATTTCATCTTATGCCAAAGGAATATTGGTGGCACGGGCCAACATTGCTATTAAATCCAAATTTACATTTATCAGCTCAAACTCCTCAGATGTTTCAATCTCTTCAGTTATATTGTTGAAATTGAAAAACTCGCTATTGTTTAACTAATAATAATCTAGGAGCAATATTCAAGTTTTGCCCGCTTGAGAAGATTTTTTCCTTTTGGCTTAGGTTTTTTAGTAACTTAAAGAGAGGTGAAAAACTGAGTCGTCCTGTTTTAGTTGAAGACAATTCACTAATAAACATCATTCAGCTTGTTTAAAAGGAAAGGTATTCCAAAGAAATTCAATATCTAAAATCCATGATTTCTAAAAATAATATGGATAATTTAAAAATTTACTGAGTTTTAAAAAATAGAAGAAAATTGAAGCTACACCCACAATCAAGCTATTTTAAGCGTTATTGGTAGATCGTGTAAGGCGGATATTAGGTTGTTGACTTTGGAGGCCCAATTTTGATCAGGGAATCTAGACTTCGAGAGAGACTAGAGTTTCAAAAGCCTATATAGCGTTATTCATTTAGTATGGACACCAATTAAAATTTTATCACTAAAAAGATTTTTATCAAAGCACGGCAACCCTGTTAACATTTTTAGTGATAATGGAATCATCTTCCGCTTACGCATTTTTTATGTCAAAGTTAAATGTAAATTCTATTAAAAACACGGAAAATTGAATGGCGATTTATATCACCAAACAGCCCTCACTGTGGTGACCCATGTGAGGCTGGTATCAAATTTACTAAATCTCATCTTCGTAAAGTAATTGAAAGATTATCTCTCTAGCTCAAATAGAGGCTATTCTCAACTCTAGATCTTTATGTTCATATCTAGGATCCAAAGGATTTTACTATAAAATTTTTGATAGGGGAGCCTCTGACATGTATTTCTGATAAAGATATATCAGAGATCGAGAAAAATAGATTTTTATGTTTGGCAAAAATTTATTAAAATGCTGCAGTCTTTTTGGAAAAGGTGGTCGACCGCATATTTAAGTAGATTGCAAAATGGACCAATATGGTTTTATCCAACTAAAAATTTTGAAACAAATTCGGTAGTTTTGATAAAAGAGGATAATACTCCCCATTTATGCGTCCCTTAGCGCAAATTATCGAGGTTATGGCAGGTTCTGGTGGCATAGTTAGATTTGTCAAAATTCAAACAAAGGATGGTGTGTTTATTCCCCCAGTGACTAAATTATATCTTTTACCATATGAAGCTAATTGAAGGCCTTGCCTCAAGGGGGGGATGTTGTAGTTTGCAATCGTTTCTATATTTAATGAAGTCAAGTTTTGTTGAGCAGTACCTATCTAAATAAAGATATAACTTCTATGAAGCAGTGTATATCGGCGGGCAAGTATAACGGGTTGCATTTTTTTTTCATAGCGGGAAATCCGACCGGTCCGAGTGACGACACACGTGTTGTGTGGTCTTTTGGGGAAACCAGATTGTGACTTTCGCTTTTAAAATAGTGATGCGCGATTACGAGAGATCTATATAATCTATACCATTCAACTACTAATATTTACAATCGATTATGAAATTAGTATTTCACTATTTTTTATAGAGATCTAAGTTACTAACTATGTTGCGTCAGTTATAAGCAAGATTGTGGTGACCTGAATAAAGATTTGTCAACAAACATTAGTTTTTACTAGCCACCATTTTTTTCGCATTTCAAGGAAGTCACTCTAGTCAGAAATTTAATTTTTATTGTTTTATTTTAATTCACACCTAATCCAGCTTATTTAACCTGATAAAACAAACATTTTAATTAAAAACATTTCGCTGTCCCATTATGGCCTTCAGAAGCACAATCAATCTGCGATTACAAAATAGACTTAAAACACAAGTTTTGCATTATGTCTTTGATTGTGACCTAAAATTAACATGTATGATGTACCCATATTAAAAATGTGTCGAATTTTAACGACTGTTTTGATAATATCGATATTTTTTCGTATCTGATGAACAAAACTATTTTTGAAAAATGTCTCGAAAATGCCTTTTTGTCGATGCCAATTAATTTTTTGAAGTTCAAATTAAGTTGAAATTTTTACATTAAAACAAAAAGCAAGGGACAAGGGTTGTAATTGTTTCTCAGGGTTGTGTAAAAGATTTTTTTTAATTCTTTTTCTTTCTAATTCGATAGTATTTTAATTTTTTGGAGTCCCTTAAACGTTGCGGCGTTTTTTGGGGCCCGCCGACGCACAGTGATAGAACACGTCAATTTGGAATTACAACAGTAGCAATGTTAATTTACTACTTTTTTGTGCTCGAAAAAGGATTATTAATATGTGAAAAACTTGTTATTTTGAAAAACTTCTAAATATTTTTTTAATATACTCGTATACGGGGTGTTGAAAATTCCGTGTTATGTATGGGGATCTCCTAAACCTTAAGACATAGAGAAAAGGTTATATTGAGGCTAAGTTGCTCATTTATGTATCTAACAATATACCACAGAAAATTTTCTAGGTAGTTCCGGAGATATCCGGAAAATACCGAAATTTTGCAAATTGTATTTTTTTTCTGGCTATATTTGAGAACAAATTTAAAATGAAATACACATTTACATTGCCATTTTTTCCGCTCTATCCAATGGGGTTAACAGTTTTCAATCTGACTTTTCGTCCATGATCTACTTCCGTTTTTTTAAATACAAACCTAGTTTATTTTATTTAATTTTTTTGAAGCTTATAACATCCCAAATACAATGATGCTTCACAAATGCTCAAAAAATGTTGAAGTTTTTTAACACACGCATATTCAAGGAGATTCGTATACCGTTCTCTCTTTCACACATTGCCCCTTATGGGAATTTTCTTTAATATATCTTTTTTTTGGGCAAATGTGATACATCATTGTATCTAGAATAAAAAAAAACAGGTTTGTATCTAACTACCCTAACTAGTCGGAATTTAAAAAGTTTCAAAACGGCATAATGTAAGGTTGGTATGCAATTTAATCTAAGCCTTATTTCTTACAGTTTAGGAGATCTCATACATACCGCATCGAATTTATAACACCCTGTATAGCTATATTTTATTCTTTGTTAGTACAGGTTAGAAATTACAAACTATAGAAATTACCTTAGTGATTCTAATGCTAAACTAAACATGAAATTTTAGTTCAGCATTACTAAATCTAAAATACACATTATACAGGAGGCAAATTCAAAGAAAAAAATTACAAAAAATTAATAAAATCGATTGTACTATCATTCGAATGGATATTTAGTTTAATAAATTATTATATACAGGTAAATGCATGTTTCAATTTAAATCAAATGGAACAGCTTGGTTTAATTAAGGCAAGCTATGAAGGAAAATCAAAACGAATAATATTCTCCATAAACATAACACTTACTGCAAATTATTAGTGGCTTAACAATTAATTAATTAAACTTATGCTTAAACTAATACTATTTATATAACATGATATGATTAATGAATAAAAGAGAAAACTTAAACGTTAATCTAAAATATTCTCCTAAGTAAAGTTAAAAAACAATTTGAGATAACTTATAGAGGCATTAAATTAGATAATTGAAAATAAATACTTAGTCTGAGTAAACTATTACTTAATCTGAAATACAAATATTTTTACAGTCTCTACAAGTTTTACAAATGCGCTTTTAAGATATTCATAACTTCGTTTAAAACACTTTCGTTTTGAGGTGGTAGAACTCGTAAACTAGAAATTATTATATACATATATATATATATATATATATATATATATATATATATATATATATATATATATATGATAGTATGTTTTCATTCCATGTACACCAACGTCATAACTAGAAAATGATCCTTGTTTGGAACATGTTCTGCATCACAGCAGACACAATTATCCATTTTAGTCAAACAACGATCGCGATTTCGCTCTTATTAGAGCTCATCAGGCCGCCATAGACTAGGGAGCCTCGTGTAGGGCAAAATCACAAAAACAACTACTCCGCTGGCTAATACCACGACCGGCATTGAATTACATTGTGACTCCTGGCTTTCGTTGAGAGGAGAGCGTTAAATGATAGTATGTTTTCATTCCACGTACACCAAGGTATATATATATATATATATATATATATATATATATATATATATATATATATATATATATATATATATATATATATATATATATATATATATATATATATATATATATATATATATATATATATATATATATATATATATATATATATATATATATATATATATATATATATATATATATATATATATATATATATATATATATATATATATATATATATATATATATATATATATATATATTTATATATATATATATATATATATATATATATATATATATATATATATATATATATATATATATATATATATATATATATATATATATATATATATATATATATATATATATATATATATATATATATATATTTATATATACTGCTTGCCAACTAATTTGTTTAAAATTCAACACTTGAGGAATATATTTTTTCCCTTTTTTTATAAGGCTTAGTCAAGGTAGAATCAGTAATTTGAGATAACGATTTAAATCTATTATAAATTAATAAATATAGGTGATGGAGAAATTATTTATATTTTGTTATAATGCATGTATTAAATTATAGTAAATTTGGCTTAGATTTTTTTACTTCTGCTTGTCATTAACAGCGTATTTTTCTTTTTTTATATGAAACATTTCTTTTATAATAAGTTTATGATATTTATTGTCAGTATCTAATATATTGGTACTGGCGTAATCAAATTCATGATTTTCTGTTTTTTCGTGTTTGTGTAAGGCTGTCGATGCATTTTTTGTATACTTGTGTCCGTTCAACCTATTCTGTAATAGTTGAGTGGTCACGCCTATATATTTTGCTGGACAGTTTAAACAGGGTACTGAGTAGATTAGATCAGATTTTTTATTTTTTGGTACTTTATTTTTTAGTGTAGTAAACAAAGAACCAATTAAGTTGTGTGCTTTGTGATATGCAATTATTATATTATGTTCTCCTAAAATGTACTTTATTTTTTCTGATAACTGATTTGTGTAAGTGCAAGTGTTATTTTTTCTGATAACTGATTTGTCCTACATATTTTTTCAATGTTATCTTGTTTTAATTGATTAGTTTGGCTATAATATTTGTGGGTCCTTTGTTTAATTATTTTTTTGACAAACCTTTCAGGAAAATTATTAGATTTTAAGGTATTTATTACTCTTTGGAGAGTTTCGGGCCGATATTCAGGTGACGTGAGGCCATAGCACGATCAGTTAGACCAATTACGACACTTCTTTTTTGGTTATTGGGATGATGAGAAATAAAGTTAAGGTAAAGTCCAGACCATGTTTCTTTCGTAAATCATTTTGTTTTAAAATTATTGTTAGTTTGAGTGATTATGGTTAAATCTAAAAAATTTATTTGGTTATTTTCTTCTACTTCAAATGTGAATTGAAGTTTCGGATGGAAACTATTAAAAGCTAGTAATACATTGTCGATTTGATTTTCTGGAATTAAAGCCAAACAATAGTCAACGTACCTTTTAAAAAGGGTAATATTAAAATCCAGTTTTTCGAGAACTCTTTCTTCTAAAAACTCCATTACTATTTGTGCCACTGTGGAAGAAAGCCCATGGCGCAACCGTCTAATTGTTGGTAAAAATCATTTTTATATTGGAAGTAGTTATTTAGGGTTACGATATTTAACTTCTATAAAATCGTTGTAAGTTAAAGTTGTAAATTCTTTTAGCTTATTCCATTTTTCTTTTATCGCTGTAGCTACAAGTTCATTAGATATATGAGTATGTAAAGAAATTACATCTAAAGATATAACTTTGGAGTTTGGTGGTAATTTTACTGAATCAATGAATTGCTTAAAGGTAAAAGAGTTTTTTATGTAATGATGGTCTTTTCCTGTGATGTTTGATAAACATTTGGACAAATATTTTGAAAGGTTAACCTTTCAAATACAAAAATCTCACTAAGAAAATGGGAAAGGCAGGAACTCATCGCTAGACCCGTTACCTGACTAAAAAATAAACCATTAAATTTGAATTGATGGGTTCCTGCCTTTCCCCTTTTCTTAGTAAGATTTTCATGGGTGATTTGGAGACAAAGATCATGAAAAGCCGTTTTGCTAACCATCTATTAGCTTACAAGAGATATGCAGACGATATATATATCGTAAGGAAATGAAACAATCAGGAGTTAACGGATTTTTTAAATTTTGTTAAATCCCTTCATAACAAAATAGCTTTAACTCTAGAGATGGAGAATGAGGGTAAATTACCTTTCTTAGATTTAATGTTAATCAGGAACAATACCAAAATAGAATTTGAAATATACAGAAAACCATCGTCTACGGATAACGTTGTTCAATTCAGTTCCATTTCTCCTCACTCACACAAGTTTGCAGCCTTCAATTCATGTTTCTACCGGTTGTTCAAAATACCTCTTTCCAGGGAATTGGAGTTTTTTTAATGTGTTTAGATTATTTGTTGCGTTTAGACTGACAAACAAAAATCTTTTTTGGCTTTTTCGCAACTGAATAAAAATATTTAACTTTAAATTAATTGAAGCAAATATTTGATATAATTAAATAACTCAAAAAAAAAAAATATATATATATATATATATATATAATATATATATATTTATATATTTATATATTAATAGCAACAAAACTTGATATATATATATATATATATATATATATATATATATATATATACACTCACCGGCACAAAATTCCGCCACTCTTAAATTTTGACTAAGTTCAATGTTTTATAACTTTTTTATTTTTTATCCGATTTTCATGATTTTGTTATCAGTTTGTAGATCCATTTAATGTGTTTTTCTTCATTTATTTTGTAAAGTAGCATTTTTCGATTAGACTATATTATACAGGAGTAGATCAAACTGTTGTTTTTTGTCGTCACTTCAAAACACCCTGTAGAAAAATTGAGGTAGATAATTTTATTTACATACTGTTTCTGGTAATCAATAATGTATTCTAAACATTTCGTTTTTTGATTTATACCGTTACCTCATTTCTGCTTCGAGCTGCAGATTTTTTATTAAAACAATGTTATTTTTAGAAAATGCATGTCAAGCTTTCGGTTAAAAATTATCTACGTTGGCTAAGTAGGTGACAGAATGTTTGACAGTGACAATATTATAATTTGTTGTATGTTGTATGTCAATATGGTATTAACTCCAGCAGACGTGGGTAAAATTGTTGCGTTAATAGAGGATGGCCGTAGCAAAAGTTATGTCGCTCGTACTCTGAGAATTCCGAGGTCTACAGTTCGAGATGCCTGGAATAGGTACTTACAGACGGGAACTTTTACAAGGCGGCAAGGCTCTGGCAGAAAAAAAAACCACTGCAGTTGATGATTACTTTGTCGTCGTTAGTTCTTTAAGAGATCGAAGATCTACTGCTGTGTGTCTAAAAAATGACTTGCAAATGACTAGTGGAGTAAATGTAAGTGAAAAAACGATACGTAGAAGATTGGCAGAAGCTGGTCTTCATTCACGAAGGCCAGCAGTATGTCCACAACTCCTTCCTCGTCATCGGCAACAGCGACTAAGGTTTGCAAGATTGCATTCTGACTGGACTCTAGAACAGTGGGGAAACGTACTATTCACAGATGAATCCAGGGTTTGTTTGAGGTCGCCAGATGGTCGTGAGCGGGTATACAGACGTAGGAATGAAAGACATGCTGACTGCACCATATCAGAACGAATCTCATATCATGGCGGTTCAGTTATGATTTGGGCGGGTATTTCTACCGAAGCACGAACCGATCTTGTATTTGTTGAAAATGGAACCCTAACCGCACAGCGTTACATTGAGGAAATAATCCAGGAAGTGGTTGTTCCATTTGCTCCTTTCATTGGGAACCAATTTACATTAATGCATGATAATGCTAGACCTCACGTTGCACGTATAGTGAGCGAATATCTGGATGAAGTTGGACTTCCAAGATTGGAATGGCCCGCATGTAGCCCGGATCTCAACCCAATCGAACATCTCTGGGATCAACTTAAAAGGGCCGTACGGCGTCGTCCTGTGCAACCACAAACTTTGCAAGACTTACGACTGGCGCTGGCCGAAGAATATCAGGCTATTCCTCAGGAAAGAATAAGTAACCTTATTCAATCGATGCCACGAAGACTGCAAGCTGTAATTGCCGCGAGAGGAGGAAATACACGTTATTGAATTTTTATTGTTAATTATCTTTGTGATATACCTTGTGTTTTTCTTAATAAAAATAGGCTTCAAATCAGCGTTCCTTTTAAAATTTTGCAGCTCGAAGCAGAAATGAGGTAACGGTATAAATAAAAAAACGAAATGTTTAGAATATATTATTGATTACCAGAAACAGTATGTAAATAAAATTATCTACCTCAATTTTTCTACAGGGTGTTTTGAAGTGACGACAAAAAACAACAGTTTGATCTACTCCTGTATAATATAGTCTAATCGAAAAATGCTACTTTACAAAATAAATGAAGAAAAACACATTAAATGGATCTACAAACTGATAACAAAATCATGAAAATCGGATAAAAAATAAAAAAGTTATAAAACATTGAACTTAGTCAAAATTTTAGAGTGGCGGAATTTTGTGCCGGTGAGTGTATATATAGAAACATTCCGGAGACAGACTAGTCTACATGTTGAGGTATGTAATTATTTTAAATATTTGCTTCAATTAATTTAAAGTTAAATATTTTTATTCAGCTGCGAAGAAGCTAAAAAAGATTTTTGGTTGTCAGGAATTGGAGATTATAAAACAAAAGGCTTTCAACAAGGGTTTTCCTATCCACTCCATCAATAGACTCTATTATAAGTTTTTCATTAAATACAAACTTTCCTTTAATATTATTCACTCTAAACCAACACTTAAAAAATGCTTTAAAGGTTTAACATTTTTTGGTAATATTTCAATGCAGGTGGCGAAGTTTTTCAAACATTTAGATGTCTCAATTGCTTTTAAAACAGTGAACTCACTTAAGAGACATTTAGTAAAGACCAAAGATAAGACTGAACATCTCTCAAAATCAGGGGTTTACTCGTTGAGCTGTGGAGATTGTTCTGCTGTATATGTCGGACAATCGGGGAGAAGGATTTCCACTAGGGTCCGGGAACATTTTAGCCTTTTCGATAAATATAAAAACACTGATATCACCGAGACAAGGTCGGCTTTTGCTAACCACTTACTAACAACTGGATACCATTTTTCTATACCAAACAATGTTAAGATGCTACACGAGTGTCCAAAGAGTAAAAAACTGGATTTGCTAGAGAAAATGGAAATTACAAGGGCTAAGAGAAGTCTAGTTTTACATTGTGTTAACAATGTCTTCAACTTTGAACCTCAACTAAATTTTAACAATCTTGGTGCTAACAATAATCGGCAGTAAGATAATGTATAGACATTTCATTGGGCCTGATGGTAGAGTGGTGGTCAGTATCTCGGCCTCTCACGTCGGTGGCTCGGATTCGATTTCTGGATATATCAATAACTTTTTTTTATTTTTTATTTATATTTTTTGTCTTTTATTTGATTCAAGTTTTGTCTGCGCGTGTCAATACCTTAGTTTCTTAATCTCATCTCAGTGTGTATTTTAACATGTGAGGTTACAGTTGTTTAATTTGTTCTTGTGATTTTATTTAGTGTCGAAGGTTTGTTTGAATTTTGTATATTTATAGTCATAGTTTTTGATTGTTATATTAATTGTAGGTCTGATGATGCCTAAAAAAGCGAAACACGTGTAACCGCATTATATTCTTCTTGACTGAGACCGAAACTTTGTGTCTTCTTTCTGGTTTAGTCATTTGAAACCAGGTCTCTTAGAGAATATGGACGTTTTCTTGCAGTTTAAATTAAAACAAGACAACATTAAAAAAAATATGTAGCAATACCTTACACAAATCAGTTATCAGAAAAAATTATTTTAGGAAAACATAATATAATTGCATGTCACAAAGCACACAACTTAATTGGTTCTTTGTTTACTACACTGAAAAGTAAAGTACCCAAAAAAAAATCTGATCTAATCTACTCAGTACCCTGTTTAAACTGTCCAGCAAAATATATAGGCATGACCACTCAACTATTAGAGAATACATTAAAGAGACACAAGTATACAAAAAATACATCGACAGCCTTACGCAAACACGAAAAAACAGAAAATCATGAATTTGATTACGCCAGTACCAAAATATTAGATACTGACAACAAATATCATAAACTTATTATAAAAGAAATGCTTCATATAAAAAAAAGAAAAATACGCTGTTAATGACAAGCAAGACGTAAAAAATCTAAGTCAAATTTTAACTGATTCATTTGTGAAAAACTCGGAGCATTTCACTCGAATTATAAGAGACGCAGTTCTTGAAGAAGACGAGATCATAGCAAGCCTAGATATCAAATCGTTATATCCCATTATTCCCATCGACGAAGCATTGAACAGGATTGCTATGAACGAGGCTTCCCGGGCACATGTAATACAGCTCTTGGAGCATTGCCTTAAAAATACTTATTTTTCATTCAACGGGCAAATGTATAAACAAATTGGGTCCTCGTTATCATCAGTAGTCGCGAATTTATTTGTGATATACTTCGAGAAAGAAGCTCTTGAGAAAGCAAGTTTAAAGCTCAAATTATGTGGATTACATATTTATTATATGGCAACATGGTCATACAAAGCTCGAAAATTTTTTGACTCGCGTAAATTCAATCCATCCCAGAATACAGTTTACTCTAAAGTTAGAGGAAAAGAACAAACATGTTCTGGTCACAAAATTGCAAAACGGACATTTCGAATACACCGTATATAGAAAACCAACAAATACAGACAGATATTTAAATGCAAGATCACATCATTATCCAGCACAAATTCAAGCTGTGGCCAATACCATAATACCCACATCCGTGCGATTACTTGAAACACAGACGAGACAAAACGAACTTTATATAAAAACCAGCGCTTTAAAGGAAAATGGCTACACAAATCGCACCATAGAGAAGGCTATTAATGCACAAGGTTCCCGAACAACGAACAACAAAAATTATGAACCAAGAAAGCAACAAGTAGTCTTACCATATGTAAAAAGTACAACAGGCAGAATCGGAAGAATTCTTAGGAACCACGACATAAAAACAATACACAAGCCACAAAGAACTATAGGTAAACTACTTGGAACCCAAAAGGTAAAATCAAACTGGAAAACCACGGAATATACAGCATTCCGTGCCAGGACTATAAAAAGATGTGCGTGGGGCAAACTAACAGGCGAATATCTGCAACAAACAAATAATCTAGGATGGAGGTGCCATTTTGACATCATCAGGAAACCGACCACAAAATAAGTTTTGATGGGTGTTTGAAGATTGCCAGTAGAGAACATTACTAGACCAGAATAATCCGAGAAGCCATAGAAATTGAAAAACAAGGTGATTTGAATAAAAACGGACGAATCATTAAAACTACCAAAAGTATGGAAGACAAAAATGGACAAATCTAAATTCACAAATTAGGCGCAATTAGCGCAACAACGGCACCATCCGGAAAACATAAATAATGACCAACAGCCGCTCAAATATAACCTTCGGCCCTGGGAGAAGGTATAAAAGGAAATGTCGCAGTCACCAACACTTCATACACACAGTGCGGATTGATTCGGTTTACCCGGCTCCGTGCTAAAAGTTTACGAGAAGTGATTATTTCCTGAATAGGAAAGTTCTCAATTGCGATTTTTTCCTGAAATGAAAAGTGTTCAGTTAAAAAGTCGGGAAATATAAATCTCTAGAGAAGGAGAACAGAGAAATAGCTGAGAGACTCTCAAAGCTCATAGCTCTGTTCATAAACCAAACGAAAGACGCCAAACGGCAACCGGAAGTGGACTCCCTAAAAGCCTCTCCGACGAAACCAAAGAGGAGGAGAGCAAAATCTCCACTTACAGAGGATATTCAAGCAATGGATACGGAGACCTCCACCAACACCCAAGAGGAAAAAATCGAGAACGTCACTGTCATCAAGGCGCCGATTAAACCCAAAATTCCTCTTATAGTTTAGATGACGGCGGAGACTTGACTACAGTAAGACGCAGTATTAAAAGTGCAAATATTGCTTTTTCTAAAGCAAAGGCCGCGAGATCACGCCTGCCTGATTTTCCCAGACTCGGCCAATGACCATAGAGCGCTGACAAGCCACCTAAGAGACACAAACAAACCCTATCACATCTATTAACTCCCGCAGGATAGGAAAGTCCATACCATAATAAGAGGATTACACTCTGATACACCTACAGAGGAAATAGTGCAGGAGCTTAATGATTTAGGCTTCAAGGACATAAGTGTAACCCGAATGACATCAAGGGTACGAAGGAACCTATGCCTCTGCTTTTAGTCAAATCAACGGACAAGAAAATAATGGGAGTCCAAGTTCTTCTAGACAGATTCATAAAAATGGAAGTGAAAAAGAAGGACCAAATAATTATGCAGTGTTATAAGTGCCAAAAGTTCGGACATACAGAATCATTGTATACGCATCCGGACAGCGAAGACGGCACTAAAAAGGCAAGATGTGCCAACTGTGGGCAAAAAGGACACCCTGCCGGCTACAAGGGATGTCCCAAATACCCTACTCCTAGGAAGACACCTGTTGCTCCGTTGACAAACTTCAATCCCTAAGCCAAGCTAACTTCCACTAAAGTAGACAACAAAAGGGCTGCTAAAGTTGAAAATGCACCAAGTCAACCAAATAAACCAAGCTTAAAGAAGGGCAAAACGCAAAGTCCTCCTCTGAATCGCTAGGCTGCCATCCTACAGGCAGTTACAGGAATGATGCCATCAATTGTCGAGAACATCATACCGACAATCACAAAATCTGTGGAGGAACAGCTCCGTAGACTCAAATAAAAATGCCAGCACAACAGAAAGAATCGCTACGACTCATTTCCCGAAACACCTGCGGTCTAAGGGGCAGGAAAACAGATGTCCTAAAGCTCCTGTAGGAACATCCAGATGTTGTAGCAATCCAGGAGACAAAACTCAAAACCGAAACTAGAATGTCCTTCACAGGAGATCATACGTACAGATATGACCCACCAGACGACCTTGCCATGGGAGGAGTAACTTTCCTAGTCCGGAAAGACGAACCTCATTCCTCCATGGGGGTTGAGGATGTGGAACTAGACGCTATTTCCATAAAAGTCAAAACAAGTAGAAGTAACATCAAAACTACTTCTGCATACCGTGCACCAAGACAAGAGTTACTGGCAGAAGACATTCAACACCTAGCCAGAGGACATAACCCAAAAATCATAAAATCATCATAGGCAAATCAGAAGAATGGAATTGCTACTACACTAACACTGATGGTCGTAAGCTTTCCAGACTCTGTTTAAATTAAAAGCTGCCCATTATAGGTTCTGAGCGACCAACCTACCTTCCTTGTGGATACAGAAGGTCTTCAGTACTAGATATCGCACTCCTGAGGAACATCAGGGAAGAGCTGAACATCAACATTCTGGAAAAGGGAACATCTGATCACAACCCAGTACTCTTACAACTGGGGGTGAACCTCGACAGAGTGAACCACCGTATAAAGAAGACGACCGATTGAAAAGCTTATGAAAGTCGTCTGAAAGCTACAATCGAAATCCCTGAGATCCGCGCTCCTCAGGAACTAGAGGGCCCGTAAGACGACTAGAGATCCTGGATGTCTTCCATGAAAACACAGACAAACAGAGAGAATTCCTGAACCCCTCAAAGCTGAGATTCGAACAGACACCTCCGGAGGGTCTATGTCAGGATCCGAGTTGAGGAAAACAGGATAATCTGCGAGGTCGCCTAAAGAAGTATCAGGATAATAAATGGTAGGAAAAAGTGAGATACCCTGGACACATACAATCAGACAGCATGGCAGATGTAACGTGCTAAAGGTCAGAAGAACGACCTATACCTCCAATTCAAAGTGTAAACGGCCCAGTTTACACAGATGAGGATAAAGATGTGGCCCTAGCGAACGCCATTATCCAACAAGGCCAGCTAAACCAGCACCCAAATGAGAACAATGAGCGTATTGAAGAGGTCAACAACACAATCAGGGATCTAGATGCACAGGTTCTTTCCTAGTCTTGTCTCCCCTGGGAGGGAAAGTCCGAGACATCATTAAGAGATTAAAAACCAAGAAAGCCCCTCGAGCCAATGGCATCACCAACAAGATGCTAAAATACTTCCCCAGAAAAGGTTACAGTGCAATGGCCAACATCATCAACTCTTTAATACAAACGTACCACTTCCCCAGCGTGTGGAAAAATGCAGAGGTCATTGTCATAGAAAAACCAGGCAATGACAGAACACAACTTCAAAACTATAATACCATCAACTTACTCCCTGCATTAAGCAATATAGCTGAACGAGCCATAGCTAGAAGACTAAAAGATGACACCCAAGAGCTAGATGCCATCCCAGAACAGCAAGTACTCAGAGCTACAGAGTACATCACCAACGGATTCAATAATAGAGAGGCCTCCGGAGCAGTCTTCCTGGACATCGAAAGGGCCTTTGACAGAATGTGGCACCATGGCCTGGTACACAAAATGTCAGTACCAGAAGAAGTATCAAGCTGATACGCATACTAAAGAAGAGGATGTTCACTGTGCAGGTGAATGACACACGCTCAGAACAAAGAGGAAGAGTTAGTGCTGGGACCCATGCTGTCCTCTATCATCTCTCATGGTGTTCCAATAGGAGATGAGGGCATAACAACGCTCTATGCAGATGACACCGCACTCATACTCAAAAGCAGAAGTACCCGTATCCTGGGTAGACGACTGCAAGAAGACATAAATGACCTCCATGACTGGTGCATCAAATGGAAAGGATGAACCCTCAAAAATCCCAAGTCATACTTTTCCAACGAAGGGGACTGACTACCAGAGCTAGAATCCGGATTGGAGATGTGGAAATTTCTTGGTCCAATGAGGCCAAAGATCTAGCGATGACCATGGACTGAACACATTAACGCAGCGAGGAGAAAAGCGGGGCAATGAATAAACTCTATCAATTGCTCTCTCGGAAAAGTGAAATGGGACTGAGAACTAAGCTACTACTGATCAAAACAATAGCAAGAAGCCAACTCACGTACGGCTCTACAATTTTTGGCTATGCTTCAAAACATAACCTAGTGAAGCTCAAAAGGACAGAAAATAAACTGATTAGGATGGCGGCAGATGCCCCGTGGTTTATCAGGAATGAGGACCTACAGAGAGATCTTCAATGGAAGTCAATTGAAGAGTTTATGCTGCAAAAGGCTACCCGAGCATTCAAGACATCCGAAAACCATCACAATGAAAACTTACAAGATCTGGTAAACTACGATCCATTAGCTCCAAACCATAATCATAAGACAAGACACAGGAGACCAAGACTTGGACTTCTGCGTTAAAATACTTAAGGATGGACGTGAGTAAATCGAAATTTCTGAGTCTCCGGGCTCCTCAGAAACTAGATCTTACTCACAGAAACCCTTAAGTTTCTCAAGTGGCCAACAAGAACTCCAAGAAGAGGACTCCCAGGTACCTCAGCTGGCTCTGGCCTGACTTGCAGCTGAACCTGAGGTAGAAGAAGAGGCACCCAGGTACCTTAACTGGCTCCGGCGCCGGCGTGAGTTGCAGTTGAACCTGAGGTAACAGAACACCCTGCTTCATTTCCTCACTGCCGGCGCACGGAAAAGCTATGATACTGAAGGCCAAGAAGACGACACACAAATAAAAAGACCAATACATGGATGGTCGGAAGAACTCTGGCGGCGGCAAATTGAACGAAGGACTAGTAGGACGTTGCAGCGGCAACCGGGCAGACAGAAGAACAGGAACAGCCAGAGTAACACCAACCAGGTAAGATGACTACATTTTTAACGATTTTTTCTAATTTCAGATGACCCCCGTAACGAGAGGTGGCACAATGACATGGTGCCAAAAGAGGAAGGACGGCATCAACCCCTTCGAAGGATCCTTGGCCTTGCCAAATGATGGTCCATCTGACCGGGGCCCGGTGAGGTTTAGTGGGTGTTGCAAATCTGACAGGTATACAAACTTGACGGAGCAGCGAGCCATGTACATTATGGTGGAAGATCGGGGAAAACTGTGACCCGTATACATTTCTCGATCTGGCAATCCCAGATATCCGGCAATATTGGATGACATCTTCCCAAATGTTTTAATCCTCACACATTGTATTGTGCATTTTCCCTGTTTGTAGTTTACAAAAAAATGACGATGACCTGTGTTCGAATGACGCAGAGCTACATATTTCCTATATAAGCTGAAGGTGAACTGCATCTTCACCCATTACAAATCTTCTAAAAATATGAAATTTTGTATCAAGAATTTTGATGATTAGTTGTCTTCAATATTACCAATGGTTAATTTAGTAATATCTTTGCGACAGCATACACCCGCCAATCCAATAATGGTCGCAATTTTAATCAACAAATAGACATCATCATGTCCCTCGGAAAAAAAATTGCTGCAATTTCCGCTTTTGAAAGAACTTTGGATTTTTTTATGACGGTGTCCTACGTTTTTCCGTTTCAAAAATACTGTTAATTTTGAGTATTTACCTATATCCAAATCTTTGTTTGTTTGACCATAGCGTAGAAGATTTGCAGGTTTCAGATTTTTCGCCAAAATAGGCTAGAATTACTTTACATTTTATCTGTTCCTTCTTGCATCATTGTGTAAAAACTTTGTATTCTTTTTCATAGCCATAGCCGGAGATTTCGGGCAATACCTGTAAGCTGACTGTTGCAGCTTCTTCCAAAATACTTTCAGGAATTACATCTTCGCCTATATGTTGCATGTTGATTGGAGAAACCGTCTTTTAAAAGCACAAAATTACAAATAACTGCGCAAACTAAATGACGCACAGATGCATATATTGTTGTTATTGCTTTTTGGTGTCTTTTAACATTATTGTTGAAACAGTTGTAACTAAGGCTACTTAACATTAAGCTAACTGGAATTATATGAGATTATAAATGTAAATCAAAATCATAATATAAATAATGGGATGAATTTTTGATTTTTTAGGATATTGAAGGATTACAAATCTAGGTGAGAAATTGCTTTTTTCTGTCAATTAATAATTTTTGAAAAAAAATATCTAATACTTTTGAAACAGCTGAAAAAAAAGCACTAATTTTCAAAAACTAATTTTCACACGCTCGTATGAAAAAGCTTTATAAACTAAGAGTAACAGGTTTGGAAAAAGGATTAATATGTAATTGATGCACCGTTAGAATTTGAAACTAAAGCAAACATTCTTGACGTAGATGAAATCAGATTAAGGGTATAATCTAGAGTAATATCTTCTCCCACAGGTCAGTTTCATTTTCCGGTCAGAAATATCTGATCTTGATCTTGATCAAATATCCCCAGGCGTTTTCTAAGGGATTTAAATGCGGACTTCTAGAGCACGATGGTAAATATCTAATATTGTTTCTAGGTAACTAACTAACTAACTAACCGAGCCGTATGAACAGGACATTTGTCGTGTTAGTATATAAATGTATTTCTTCCAAATAATACATTTGCCGATGGAAGCAGCACTTTTTCTAAAATGTTCAAACATAATTGGCTATTTAAAGTACCACCAATGTTCCCATGGCCCTAGGCGCTTATCCAAGCCCAAACGCTGACTGAAAAGCGGTCACTAGTTTGCTAGTTTTGGGTGTAATTTGAATCAGACGAAGAATTTGGCAGTCGGTAGTCATGAAACCGCCCATTATATGTAGGCTGAAATACTTTTTCAGAAAATATTACCTTTTCCGAACAATTTTCATATTGTGGTAAATATTCCAATATTCCAAAGTAAACACTACCCTTTGTTCTTTATAACTGGGTTTTAAAAAAGGTTTTGGGGCAGCTGCTCTATTTCTTAAGTTGTATCTGTAACATTGTATTACACGATGTTGAGCTGTCCTATTTGAGGCTGAAAAGTCTGCCCTATATATCGTGGATACATCCGTTTCGAAGGTATTTTGTTACTTAAACCTGTCCCTGCTGATCTTTCCAATGTACATTCCTCACGCCATTTTTTAAGATTTCCTTAACAGTGCTCTTAACTGTACTAAAATAACTAGTAACTCTCGCGACCGACCAGCCTTGTTCTCTTAGAGCGTAATTATTGCGTTTTTGTAGCAATACTTAAACGTGGCATAATTTGTGCTATTATTTTACACTTGACAATGTAAGACTGACATCAAAAATCGATAAACGTTTAATAACGTCAACAATTAATCACGTCATCATATGCTTAATTGCTTCATTTACAATGAAGCAATTAAGTCGTACGGATTTATCTTTCGCCAACTGTAAATTTCAATCTGCTTTCAAATTCATATATAATAGGATGTGGTAAGATTTCTAATAATTTGAATTTTATTTGCTTCGTTTTTTTAATATTCCTGGAAATGTTGTCGCATGTTATTCTGATCTCTAACGAGACCATCTTCTAGCGATAAAATTTTTTTACTCTACTTATTATTAATAACAAAATCATTACCTATCCGTAAACAACAAACTATGTACATTCCTAATATTATCATAAACGTGCCTTGTTTCAATGTCTGAACTTCTACAACGCAATAAAAAGATTATCCTGTTGGTATTGTTTGCTAGCTTTATGTTGTCAATCTTGTAGCGTCTAGCCCATATAAAAGTGTGATGTCTTGATAAAAACCCATCATGTACCCATGTACAGTATTGCTTCATGAGATTTAAAAGGTTACAATAAATATCTGATTTGGGTTTGATTTGTAATTAATGCATTATTCGTTCTTTTTTATGTGAAACATTTTCAAGAATAATTTTTTTTATAGTTGGATTTTACTTCTAAAATTTTAACGTTGAAAAAATGAAAATTATGGCCAGTTATTTGATTATGTGCAGCCAATGTACACAGTTTTTCCCCAAACGCTAATTACTCTTGTGGCCAGTCATTCTTTGCATAAGCCAGTGTAATCGCCAATATAACTGTCCATTACACAATATTACTGTTAAATAATAACAATGTTTTATCTTTGATCTTGGAGAAAAGATTAACGTTTTTTATTGTATTATACCTATTTGACACTTTTTATTTCTGGAATACCTTTGAATAATTTTGAAATGTTATAGATTAGGCCATTTATATAAGCTAGTTTTCTATATTTAAGTGTAAGTGGTTGCTTTTTCACCATGTAAATAAGAATTAGTTTTATTTTAAATATTTGGGATATCCATTATTTAAAAACATCTCTAGAAAGTTTTAAATTTTCTTGTAAAAATAAATCATCAGAAATATGCATTAACCTATTTTTCATCTCTATTACTGTTATATTTTTGATTTTTTGCCTGGTTACAAAAATAGTTTAGAAACTACCAGAAGCGGTAGGTCTCTGATACCAATAATTTTGATTTCCGAAGAAGAAGAGACTGTTTCTAGAGATGGTGGAAATATATTTAAAGCCTAATTCTCTAAATAAAAAAAACTAACATAGAAGGTCTTAGTATTATTTACTCAAACTTATTTAACTTGAACCCTCATAATAATAGTAAGTAAGTTTAAATATTATAAACATATCCTTATAAGCTTTATATTCACGTTCCATATACCTATTTATAGTCAGTCTCATCAATACAATAATATCCGTTGGCATAAAACCTATTTTTCAATTAAATTTATACATATAAAATTACACATATCTTAAGAACTGTTTAATGTTAATTGCTCTAGTACTATAAATAATTAATTAAAGCACAACAACAGAAAATCCTAGATTTGTTTAAGTCTCAATGATCCTGAAAGAACATACTATAAAATTCTTGACAAAGGGTTAAAAAAACTACATTAAATGTTATTTCTTTGACGGTTGATTTCTCAAAACTCGAGCCCTAATCACGTTATTCTCGGGCTGTGATCTGATTTTTTGATGCCACCCTAAAATTCGCTTTAGATTAACGAAATCGGCTCTGATGAAGGGTACATTTTCGTTGTCTTTAAAATTTCGTCTTGATTTCCATGATATTTGTTAAAATATAAAAGTTTTGGAGAAAATATTGAACTCAGCGAAATTAAAACTGAGATTCGAGACCGCAATAAAAATAGAATATCATAATAATATAATATAATATCATGTCTCCATCAGTACAGTCAACGAGTTTTGAGTCAAGAACTGCTACGACTAACGATTGGCTCCGATAAGCTATTGAGGTAAGAATTATAACGATAGGATCGCATAGAAATATAGACGAAATCATTTTTAATAAAAATTCGGCAAACCTACATCATTTTACTGTCAGGGCCTATAAGCAAAACCGGCACAAAATTTTAATTATTGATACTTTAAATAACTGGCCAAATACGTTCGTGAGTTGCGCATTTAAATTTTATTTACCATGGATGCATATAAATTCGCGTGTTCATGTAAGCATGGAGAGAAAAGTTAATGATGTATTAAATAAAATGGTCGCAATAACGTATGAATATGTAATGCAGCAATGTAATTATAGCGTTTTGAACTCCGCCTCTCGCTGGGGATTGGTTGAGTCCTCAGGTGGGGACCAAAAGCAACTCACCAAAGCTTAGGTGAACGCATAACTGCAGCGCGGTCTCTCGACGCTTTTGATGAGACATACATGGTCCTGCTGGTTTAAGGTTACTGCAGTATTGTAGTCTGTAAATATCATAATGAATTATTTAAAAGATAAACACTTATATTATCTAAGATATTTTTCTTGGAATATTTGTTATTTATGATATATTACAAGAAAAATGATTGGGCGAGTTGCTGAAGTGGACCTAAATAATGTTATTTCATTTCTATATATTCCCTCTACTCTAAAATGGCTTGGTCCTATAAAAAATAATTTTTCTGAAAGATAATTCGAACGTCTATTTGAGATGTGTCCGATAGAAAACATTGATAGTTTCCTAAAAAAACGCGGGAAACACCTAAAAATGAGTTTTTCTGGAAATTTTAATAATATATAGGTATAATATTCAGTGGCAGCTCGTGGTGAATTATATTGGAAGGTCAATAACAAATTTAAAAATAGGCATATTTAAAATAAAAATAAATATCTTATCTTTAAATTGAGCTTTAAATTCTCTTAAAGTTCAGGTCTACTCTTCGTTCTTTAGTATTACAAAAATGTTGAATGACACGTTTGTTAAAATTCCTTTTATAAACGACTTCTCGATACGTAACACTGCTAAAGCGGATAGTCTATCTTGGCCCAACTCCTCAACAAAATGTACAAGCCCTCAAAAAACCCCTGGATTTTCAGACAAAGCTGTTTTATCATGTCCACGTAGTGCCAGCTCGAATGACCCACATAATTTTACACAATCTATAATTCTATTTAAAATATACCGATTTTTGGACACATTTTCATTAAAATCTCTAAGGGATTTTCTATAAGCTGTGTCTAGCTGAGTGCGATATCAACACTTCCGACCGAAGCATCGTTCACCGAACATTTCATGTGATCTGCAGAAAACGCATGTTTTTTATTTTTTCTTTTCAGTGTTTTAAGTCTTTAACACCAATTTTGCACCATAATGAGTCCGACGAGTCCTAAGAAAACAACAAACATACCAGTAAAATGAATTAAAGACTTCACAACCACATATCCATTTAGCTAAATCATACATACTTTTGCGAAAGTTTCGATGAATCTCTTTACTAGTTTGTCAAATACTAAGTTCTGGCAAATTGCGACCACTTACCTTGATATCGGTTATTTTCTCAAAATTAAGTTCGTAAGCACTTTTTAGTTGTTTATTTTTTTTTGTACTAGTCACTACCAACATTGTATTTCCTGTATATTTCGAAACCGCAATGGATCATAAAAATAAAAAAATATATATTAGCAAAAACAGTATATAAATCAATTTTCATCGATTAAAAACGTTCGAACCAATATCGAGTAAGAATATCGACCGCGTGACCTCTGAACAACTGAACTTCGGCATACCGACGTGATGCCGCGACCGATCGATCGAATTATGAGAAGAGACCGGCTGATGACCCAAATCGCGATTTCATATTCCTTTCGTCAAGCTTTAAGGTAATAAGGGCAATTCGGACTACCTAGCCTAGCTTAGTATAGCATATTTTATTATGCCTAAGAAACGCAACGAGACGATTCGAACGTATTTAACTTTTCCCAAGGTTCGCGTTTTATTACAACTATTAGGAGAGACGCTCAAACGAATAAATTTTTTTTCTGAAATATTTTTGGGGGGTCATTGAACAATTGACCCCATGGAAGAGCCGCCACTGATAATACTTACATCGATTTGAGACTTCGTACAAAAATAGCTTACGTAAAGCTGAATTTGTGTGCAAAATATGGACCCTTTGACTGTAAACGTTATGTATGACTATATTTATTCCTAGAGGTATTGTTTAAAAACTAATTCCGCTGCAAACGAGAATAAATGGAGATCTGTACGAGACTTCATTTTGTTCGTGGCCACTGATACAACAATATACAATTATCTTCAATGTGAAAATTTGCAAAATAACACGGCAAAAATAGCCTCAAAAGCATATTAATATGCAACTAGTATAATGCAAAAACAGTTATTTATTTATTTACAAACTCAACAGACACTTAATCCAATTAAATTTTTGTTCTGTCGAAATATAGCTTTCAAAAGATAAGACACCTGTTGCCTGATATTAATAAACTTGCCGTTCTCGGTCGTAGGTAAATATTACAACATTATTTTATACCTGATATATTGTTAGGTATAAAAAAATTATTTATTTTACGTATATTATATGCATATTTATCAGTAATATTAATAATTATAAGTGAATTTCTTTTGGTTTTATTTTTGTAATTAAAATTTATAAGATAATCTGGTTGCAAACCAGGTTCGGTTTTTATTACTTAATTTTTTTTCCTTTCAATACAACAAATTTTTATACAAGGATATTCAATCATATTTGATTATCTTACACTAGTGTTACTTCTTACACACATTAGAAGAACTAAAATTATTAAAATAACTGTCGCATCTACACAAATACGCTGTTAAGGATGTTTATATTTCATTTTTAATATCTCGGCCAGGCAAGCACCCGAAAGCCAGATGTGGCCCTAGGTAACCGTCAGCCAATGGCACACGCAATCTCCTGGTGAGGTAATAGTACACGCGTAGGTCAAAGTGCCCCCTACCGACTACTAAACGCTTCTTAAGACGAAGAATAATCCTTAGTAATTGCTACGTATTAATTCAATTTTCTAGCACTTCCGGCAAATACAATGCAAACCCTTTAGGAGGCCCGGATGCTGTTTCCTATAGAGAGTCCAATTGCAGGGTTTAACCCTGTAATTTAGACATAAAAGATACTTTGTCGAACGTGACACGGGGTGGAGCCTATTCCATAAAGAGGTAAAATGTTGACTGAATGACGCTCTTGTTTCTTGAGGGTGTGCGACAACCGACAACTTTTTAAAAAATATTAAGGCTCAAATAAGTATAGTGGGTTACATATTTGCCATCTGCCACTTTCCGTTAGATTCAATAATTTTAACCAAAAATTCAATTCAAAAATATTGATCAAGTTTTGTTGCTATTAATATATAAATATATGTATATATATATATATATATATATATATATATATATATATATATATATATATATATATATATATATGTATATATATATATATATATATATATATATATATATATATATATATATATATATATATATATATATATATATATATATATATATATATATATATATATATATATATATATATATATATATATTTATATATGTA
The DNA here is from genome assembly GCA_030620095.1 of Kuschelorhynchus macadamiae. Taxonomy (NCBI): domain Eukaryota; kingdom Metazoa; phylum Arthropoda; class Insecta; order Coleoptera; family Curculionidae; genus Kuschelorhynchus; species Kuschelorhynchus macadamiae. The sequence continues at coordinate 96,971 of JAUTXW010000770.1, read as the reverse complement.
TATACATACAGGTATATAATATCAAAGCTTAAGTTTTTGACGTTTCTTGAATATATATATATATATATATATATATATATATATATATATATATATATATCTTTCACACTAAAATGAGTATATCTATAAACTTTTCTATATGGTTGCATACGATTTAATTTCATTTCTATAATCTTTTCTATTCCAGAAAATAAATAAATATTATTTGCCCTAAATTGAATTAGTATCGATAACTTCTTGCGAAAAACAAACACACTTTGACCTTAACATTAAAATTAGATTTTACATACTGGCAGGAATTCCTGTTCTCCATATATTTTTATATTAAAATACGAAGCAAGTAAATTTCTTATGTAGGTTTTTTTTGACATATAAAGAATGTTATAGTACGTTCTGTCAGGATGATTGAAACACAGATCTAGGATTTAGCTATGTAATCACATCGATATACATCCAGATACAAAGAAAAATCAGTAGCTGAGAAATATCTTAATCAAACCAGAACAAGTATGAATTAAAAGTCGAATTTATGCCCAAACAAACTACTCGAATTGAAGAGACTGACTATAGAAAGGTATATGGATATAATACGTACAGATACTTATATTTTTTAAAAGGAAAATTCTGTGTTATTTAAACTATTATTGCTGTTCGTATAATTGTTCAGATTGAGTAAATTTGAATAAATAGAACTAAGGTCTTCGATATCAGCTCTCTTATTTAACGAATTAGGATTCAGAAATATTTCCACCATTTCCAGAAACAGTCTCTTGTTATAATTAGTTTCCTTACATAATATTTGGGTATCATTAAAGTTGAATAAGTGCCCTGATTGATTTGTGTGTTCTGAAAGTGCACAAGTATTTTTCATTAATCTACAGTCGCTTTTATGCGAAGTTATTCTGTCTTTTAGGACCCTAGAGGTTTGGCCTATGTAAATACCCTCACACTCTGAACAAGGAATACTGTATACAATGTTTGAAGTTTTTTGTATTTCATCCCTATCTTTTAATTTTGTAAAAGTGTTGCCTACTATTATGTTTAAAGGCGATTTTAATTGAAGGATCATACTTGAACAACTTAGTTATTTTTGTTGAAATTTCTTTTATGTAAGGTAACGAAAAATAGTACCTCGGTCTATTTTGAGAATCAAAGGCACTGATGTTCGGACTTATTCCATCATTTCTCTCTCCAGGGTTGATTATTGGAGCTGTGTTATATAATAGTTTTTTTAATAACTTTTGTGGATATGAATTCTTGAGGAGAATATCATACAATCTTTTTAAGTTTTTTCTAAGTAGACTATGGTGAGAAATCCTTTCAATACGTGTTTTTAGAGCCAATACTAGATTGATCTTTATTTTTTTGGGGTGGTTGGAATGATAGATTAGATTAGAAGATATCTACCAGAACTGGTAGGTTTTATGTACCAGTCTAGTAAAATCTGATTGTTTTCACTCCTGATTAGTTTGGTGTCCAAATACGGAACACTATTGTCAGTTTCCCTTTCTACTGTAAACTGAATGTATTGGTTATAGCTATTAAACACTTGTAAGACCTCTTCTACCCCTTCTACAGGTACAGAAGTGATTAAATCATCCACGTATTTTTTTAAAAACGGTAGTTGAAAAGACAGTTTAGGAATACAGTCATCCAATAAATCATCCATTACGTATTGAGAAATGATGGGAGAAAGAGTGGCCCCCATGGGGGTGCCTAAAATTTGTTTATAATACTTTTGATTAAACATGCAATATGTACTGTCAAAAATAAATTTTAATATTTCTAAAAAGTTGTTCAAGTTGAGATCTGTGTATTGGCTTATAGACTCCCAATTTTTTGTTATGCTATTTTTTGCTAATGTATAGGGAATATTACTAAAGAGAGAAATGACATCTAGGCTTATTAGCACATAAATATGTGGAATTTGTTTTTCGTTTATTAATTCTGAAAATTGAAATGAATCTGTGATATAGTATTCGTTGTTTTTATTGTATGCAATAGTTAAAATATCTGTGAGAAATTGTGCTAATTTACTATTTGGGGCATTAAGTGAAGAAATTATTGGTATCAAAGATAATTCTGGTTTGTGAATTTTGGGAAGCCCATAAAATTTTGGGGAAGTCTGATCGTAAATTGTGAGACTTTTAGAAATTTCATCACTCAATTGCCCTTGATCTTTAAGTTTTTTACTAGTCTGTTAGCTTTTTGTTGATTAGTTGATGTGGGATCCCTGGTGAAAATATCTGTGAGAAATTGTGCTAATTTACTATTTGGGGCATTAAGTGAAGAAATTATTGGTCTCAAAGATAATTCTGGTTTGTGAATTTTGGGAAGCCCATAAAATTTTGGGGAAGTCTGATCGTAAATTGTGAGACTTTTAGAAATTTCATCACTCAATTGCCCTTGATCTTTAAGTTTTTTTACTAGTCTGTTAGCTTTTTGTTGATTAGTTGATGTGGGATCCCTGGTGAAAGAAGAAAATAGGACCAATACCCCAATAATTAGGTTACTTGTTATATATATATATATATATATATATATATATATATATATAATGTGTTTTCATTCCGGGTGTACATCCGTTCACTACTGTCGTTCTGAAAAGAACAGTTTTGCTGACGTTTCGCCAAAATCACATTTGGCATTTTCGAAGCTTTCTTTCTCGCGTCCGAATAGAGACTGAAGTGTTGGTGACTGCGACGCTTCCTTTTATACCCCCACTCGGGGCCGAAGGTTATATCTGAGCAGGCGTTGGTCGTTATTAATGTTTTCCGGATGGTGCTGTTGTTGTTGCGCTAATTGCGCTTGAGTTTTTGCGATTTTAGATTTGTCGATTATTGTCTTCCATACTGTTGGTAGTTTTAATGATTCGTCCCTTTTATTTAAATCACCTTGCTTTTCAATTTCTATGGCTTCTCGGATTATTCTGGTTTTATAATGTTCTATATTGGCAATCTCCCTACACCCATCGAAATTTATTTTATGGCCGGTTTCCTGATGATGTAGGAATAAAGCTGAGGTTGTTTGTTTATTTCTGATGCTGAGTTTATGCTCTTCCACTCTTGCTGATATTCGCCTGTTAGTTTGCCCTACGTACAACTTTTCACAGTCCTGGCACGGAATACTGTACACTCCGTGGTTTTCCAGTTTGATTTTATCTTTTGGGTTTCCGAGTAGTTTACCTATAGTTGTTTGTGGCTTGTGTATTGTTTGTATGTTGTGTTTCCTCAGAATTCTTCCGATTCTGTCTGTTGTGCCTTTTACATATGGTAAGACTACTCGTTGCTTTCCCGGTTCATATTTTTTGTTGTTCGTTGTTCGGGAAACTTGTGCATTAATAGCTTTCTCTATGGTGCGATTTGTGTAGCCATTTTTCTTTAAAGCACTAGATATTACCTTAAGTTCGTTTTGTCTCGTGTGTGTTTCAGTTAGTCGCACGGATCTAGATATTAGAGTATTTGCCACAGCTTGATTTTGTGCTGGGTGATGATGTGATTTTGCATTTAAATATCTGTCTGTAACAGCGCAGTAAGCAAGATATATATATTATATATATATATATATATATATATATATATATTATATATATATATATATATATATATATATATATATATATACATATATATATATAATATATATATATATATATATATATATATATATATATATATATATATATATATATATATATATATATATATATGTAATGTATTCAACATTGCCAGTGTAAATAGTCAACAATTAGCATACAAGTTTTACTAATGTTTAAATATTTGTGAAGAAATTGTTTATCTGCAATTTGTATCTGCATTGTTCTGCTTATCAGGACTATAAAATTAAAAAAAAACATCCTCTTAAAAACTTTAGATTAGATACTCTGCTGATTTATGGAATAAAATTAGTGCTTTATTTGAAATAAATAGTTCTATATTGGAATAAATAGTGCTTAATTGGTGTATCTTTTATACCAAGGATAAAAAACAATGCTGCATTTGTGATCGAAATTACACACAATCCCTTCGGATTCCCTTTTTTTGGTGGTCATTGCATTGAACTTGAATAGTAATATATAAACGAGTCATTTAAATACCGGAGTTGTTTAAAATTTGCATTAAGTATACTATTCAGTGTTTATTGTCTCCTTTTCTTTATCCTAGTTTAGACCTTTACTTATGCCTTGGACTCCCTTGTCTTGTCTTAACTTGTCCAGGTAGGTCCCTGGACGAGAAGCGTGAACACTAACTGTTATTGTATTTTATGAAATATTTGACTAAATTTTAATTTATTTTAACCTTTATTTAATAAGTTTTAATATTTGACCAGAAAGAATGTGAACTTCATAATAAAAAAATAATTAAATATAAAAAAAAAGAGGAAACAAAATGAGCGAAATTTTTAAATGTTGTAAAAAATTGTTTAATAGCAGACCTCAAAGTAGAGCTAAAACAGAAGAATGAGTACATTGAAAGAATAAAGAGAAACTCTTTATTCAGTTGACTTAATGACGCTCTTGTTTCATGAGATGTGCGACAACCGACAACTTTTTAAAAAATATTAAGGCTCAAATAAGTATAGTGGCTTACATATTTGCCATCTGCCACTTTCCGTTAGATTCAATAATTTTAAGCAAAAATTCAAATCAAAAATATTGATCAAGTTTTGTTGCTATTAATATATAAATATATAAATATATATATATATATATATATATATATATATATATATATATATATATATATATATATATATGTATATATATATGTACATATATATATATTCAGGAGAATTGTGCATTGCGGACCTATCGAGGTACCAAGAAAACACCTTGGTGGAACTTGGATCTTGAAAAGGCTCGTAAAGATACACGCAGGCTCTTTAACAGGGCTATGCGATCGAAATTACCTGCTGATTGGGAAGAACATAGGAATTCTCAACGCAGGTACAAAGAACTGATACGCAGTTCAAAGAGAGGGTCCTGGAGGACCTACTGCGAAACCTTAGAGGGTCTTCCGGAAGCCGCTAGACTTCAAAGGATTCTCTCAAAAGGTCGAGGACAGAGCGTGGGGGCTCTAAGGCTTCCGACCAGTGGATATACTACCACTGCAGAGGAGGCTCTAGGAATGCTCCTGGAAACTCATTTTCCTGGCTCTCGTCCGGAATCTAATGATGAGGTTACTGGGCAGGCTCTCCAAGTAGGGGCAGGCTCGGTTGACTGGAAAACGGCCGCTAAGGTCGTTACAGTAGACATTATTAAGTGGGCAATATCTTCGTTTTGCCCATTTAAGAGTGCGGGACCAGATGGAATATTCCCGGCGCTTCTTCAGAAGGGTCAGGAACTACTGATCCCACATCTTTTGCGCCTTTTTCGGGCCTGCCTAGCTTTGGGATATATTCCCGAACGCTGGCGCATGGTTCGGGTAGCGTTTATTCCTAAACCGGGTCGTAATTGCTACGAAACTGCTAAGGACTTTAGGCCCATCAGTCTATCCTCTTTTCTTTTGAAAACCATGGAGAAGATCGTGGATGCTTATATAAGAAACGGCGCACTGGGTAGAAATCCCATGCACCCATTCCAGCACGCTTACAGGACAGCCATGTCGACGGAGACGGCGCTTCATAGTCTAGTCAGTAGACTGGAGGTGGGGGTCTACTCCAAGGAGATGGCTCTGGGTGTGTTCTTGGATATCGAGGGGGCGTTTAACAACACCACCTTTGACTCCATTAGTGAGGCTGCTGAGAGTTTTGGCGTGGATAGGGCTGTAATTAGGTGGGTTCGCGTCATGCTTGAAAGCAGAATCATAACATCTTCTCTTGGGAGCGTGACAGTATGCTCGTCCGTGGTCAAATGATGTCCGTAGGGCGGAGTTCTTTCTCCGCTCTTGTGATGTCTGGTTGTGGATGGGCTGCTTCATACTCTCAACGAGAGCGGAGTTTATGCTCAAAGCTACGCTGATGATCTTGCCATTATAGTAATAGGCAAGTTCCCAAACACCATTATAAGGCTCATGCAGAGGGCCTTGGCCATGGTGGAAAAGTGGTGCCAAAAACACGGTCTGTCTGTTAATCCGGATAAGACCGAAATGGTACCATTTACCCATAAGAGAAAAGTGGACCTTGAGAGGCTCACCCTCTTTGGGAAAAAGCTGAGACCTTCCGGGTCGGTAAAATATCTGGGCGTCTTAATAGACTCCCGACTGACCTGGAGGGATCATATTGAAAGGATCACAAAAAGGGCCACAGCGTGTCTATGGGCGTGCAGACGGTCCTTCGGATCAACTTGGGGTTTAAAACCTCGTATTGTGCATTGGCTTTACACGTCAGTGATAAGGCCAATGATCACTTATGGCGCTCTTGTTTGGTGGCCCGCCACTCGCAAGATCACATACAGAAGGATGCTTGACAAGCTCCAGAGACTGGCATGTCTGGGCATAACTGGAGCCATAAGAACCACACCGACCCGATCTATGGAGGCTATTCTGGGACTAAGTCCTCTGCACTTGCTTGTAGAGGAGGAGGCTCGGAAAGCTTCTGTTTGTTTAAACGACTGGGGTCGTTGGATACACAGAGACTGGAATTTTGGGTCCACGCGAGTTTGGACTGAACTGATCAGATCAGACCCTCTCCTAGCAAGGAGAGATGCCATTATTCCGGTCTCAATTGCCTCTAAAAGGTTTTGTGTAATTGTTCCCGAGAGAGAACAATGGAGGGATTCCTCTCCATCCTTCCTCAAACCGGAGGGCCTTGTCTGGTTTACAGATGGCTTTCTAATGAAGGAGGGTTCTGGGGCGGGAATTTATGGGGAGAGTCCCAGGGCAAGAATTAGTCTTGCTCTTGGACGGTATGCGACTGTATATCAGGCTGAGATTACAGCAATCTTGGACTGCGTACAGGAAAACCTCTCCAGAGGATACCACGACAAGCATATCTATATATGTTGTGATAGTCAAGCCGCGATTAAAGCTCTGTCCTCGAACAGAGTCAATTCGCTGCTAACGTTTGAATGCAGGAGAGCCCTAGAGAGGCTGTGTGAGTCCAATAGGGTTAGCCTCATTTGGGTGCCTGGCCATCAGGGCATTGGGGGTAATGAAGGGGCGGATCAGCTGGCTCGGAAAGGTAGCAACACTGCTTTCACTGGGCCGGAACCTGCTCTTGGAATTGCTCCTTCAGTTGTCAAGGCTAGGATTAAGAATCGCACTGTCGAGGAATTCCGTGCTGAATGGCACGAGCTAGCAGGACTCAGACAGTCTAAGGTCTTCATATCAGGCCCTTATAACCGTTCTGAGTCTAATAGACTTCTAAACCTAAACAGAAGTCAACTTAGAACTATTACCGGGGTCCTAACTGGACACTGGCTAGTGAAATATTACCTGCATAAGATTGGACTCGACAACGATCTATACTGCAGGTTTTGTGCTGAGGTAGATGAAACTACCGAGCATCTAGTCTGTCGATGTGACGCTTTAGTCAACGCCAGACTGATTTGCTTGGGTGACAACTATGTGGAACACGAGCTTGTGGGACGTGCGCGACCTGAAAGGGTCCTTTCCTTTTTAAAAAGGAGTGGGCTCTTGGCCTGACACGCCTACTTGGGGGGATAGCTCACTGGGGCCCGCCTAAGTGCTGCCCTTGTCGGGCTCCCCATCTATGTCTATGTCTACATATATATATATATATATATATATATATATATATATATATATGTATATATATATATATAAATATATATATATTTATATATGTATATACATACAGGTATATAATATCAAAGTTTAGTTTTTGACGTTTCTTGGCTATATATATATCTATTCTTTCACACTAAAATGAGTATATCTATAAACTTTTCTATATGGTTGCATACGATTTAATTTCATTTCTATAATCTTTTCTATTCCAGAAATAAATAAATATTATTTCCCCTAATTTTAAAAAATATAAAATACCAAACACTGAAAACAATAAGTTGGCCATTTGTTCTCAAATCAAATGAAAAATAACTGACCACACACACCGACGGATAACATAAACATCTGACATGAATATGTGGACCAAATCGGCCGAATTTTAAGTACGATTTGTGTATGTAACGTTTCAAAATTAAATGTATATAGTAAACCATCTTATATAATATATTCGTATACACACGCACATATATATATATATATATATATATATATATATATATATATATATATATATATATATATATATATATATATATATATATATATATATATATATATATATATATATATATATATATATATATATATATATATATATATAATGTAATGTAATCAAGATTGCCAGTGTAAATCGTCAACAATTAGCATACAAGTTTTACTAATGTATAAATATTTGTGAAAAAATTGTTTATCTGCAATTTGTGTCTGCATTGTTCTTCTTATCAGGACTATAAAACAAAAATAAACATCCTCTTAAAAACTTTAGATTAGATACTCTGCTGATTTATGGAATAAAATTAGTGCTTTATTTAAAATAAATAGTTGTATACTGGAATAAATAGTGCTTAATCGGTGTACCTTTTATACCAAGACGATAAAAAACAGTGCTGCATTTGTGATCGAAATTACACACAATCCCTTCGGATTCCCTTTTTTTGGTGGTCATTGCATTGAACTTGAATAGTAATATATAAACGAGTCATTTAAATACCGGGGTTGTTTAAAGTTTGCATTAAGTATACTATTCAGTGTTTATTGTCTCCTTTTGTTTATCCTAGTTTGAACCTTTACTTATGCCTTGGACCCCCTTGTCTTGTCTTAACTTGTCCAGATAGGTCCCTGGACGAGAAGCGTGAACACTAACTGTTATTGTATTTTATGAAATATTTGACTAAATTTTAATTTATTTTAACCTTTATTTAATAAGTTTTAATATTTGACCAGAAAGAATGTGAACTTCATAATAAAAAAATAATTAAATAGGAAAAAAAAAGAGGAAACAAAATGAGCGAAATTTTTAATTGTTGTAAAAAATTGTTTACCAGTAGACCTCAAAGTAGAGGTAAAACAGAAGAATGAGTACATTGAAAGAATAAAGAGAAACTCTAGTGTGTTCGAGGAAGATGTGATGGATATGGAGAAAAAAATTACCAGTTATGATAACCGAGCACGTCTGAAGACTGTGATATCCATAAGGAGAGAAACGAAGATTTACTTAAATTACCACCACAACCGATACAAAAGTGTCATCGTCAGCTTCTTTTTGTGGGTGAAGAGAAAGGTGTTCGTGGCTGTCTGTCGCATCTTAGAAAATGTGTACCTTCTGGCTTTTTGTAATATATATATATATATATATATATATATATATATATATATATATATATATATATATATATATATATATATATATATATATATATATATATATATATATATATATATATATATATATATATATATATATATATATATATATATATATATATATATATATATATATATATATATATATATATATATATATATATATATATATATATATATATATATATATATATATATATATATATATATATATATATATATATATATATTAAGGTCCTCATCAGTAGAGTTAACTAGTTCGAAGACGAGTACAACTACTGCCAAAATTAATACTCAAAATTACTCCAACTAATTTACACCACTGCAAACCATATTGCTCAAAAGTACTTTACACCTCGACAAAAATACTTTTCCAGTAGTGGTCCCTTGTAGTGGCCGTAAATCCAGTTATTCCTCTGTCACTACAAATTCTTTATTAACACCTCGTATAAAAATAGCTACTTGGGCTGTGTCAGATAAATTGGTACTCTCATCCAATCTCTCAAGCAATCGAAAATGTTTGAATACCAGCCAATCTATCAGTCAATGTTTTTTTGATGTCAGTAGCCATCATATCTATACACCAAACAACAGTACTTCGCGATAACCTCACTTTCTCAAACTCTTTCTTCCTTTCTGGGCACAAAAGTTCTGCAACGTCTACAAGGCACTCTTTAACAAACTCTCCCTTCCATCAGAAAATGATGTCGTTGTTTTCGCTATTTTGGAACTAACTATAAAAATAGCCTTAACAACACTGGCTAGATTTGTGAATGGAACATTTGTTTCCCTAACAGCTGTTTCCCTAAATAGGTAATGAGTTTTTTAAATTTATCGTTTCCTAACTGACCCGTAAATAAATTATATTGAGCGAAATGCTCGCTGGAGTAATGCCGCTTATTGTATTATTTTAAAACAGAAATTGCTTCATTGCTCAACAAACACATAGGTTTGCCACTGTGCATGCAAAGTATTCATCATTCCAGTTTTTTGGAATTGACGATATTCTGTATCCACTTTCCGCATTTTTTAAACCAGACATCTTGACAGATTTTATTTTCTTCTGAGCTGAATTTGCTTACATTTTTCTCGCGCCTTTTCTTATCAGTTATTAAGAAGTAACGAGTTGTAACGCGCGCTGAGCGGTTTATATATTACCCGCAATAAGCAACTAGAATACTCTCGAATGGAGTCTCGATCGTATGTGAATATGCGATGCGAGCGCTCACAGCCGACTGTTATTCATAGCACATCACTCGGAGCGCTTCAAGGTCATCGGACGGTTTCCCGAATGTTTATCTGTTTCTCTCTTTCTATCTGCGTACGCTTAATAACATTATTTATCGATTTTAGTTTTTTTTTTCACCTATTCTATAACTATTTGGGCGATAGTTGAAAATATTGGGGAGCCCATTCGCTAGCGATTTTAAATTGTTACGTTCCTATTTTATTATTTTATTTTGGTGGTTTTTAGTTTGTTTATCAATCGATATTTACAATTTATGTTTCTTGTAGGCCAATAATATCCTTTTCAAAAAACTCCAGGGCCAACATTGAACCAGGGAATATTCAACATCAACATTTTCCGTCGCCGACGTGCCTTTTGCTTATGAACTATTACAATCAGATCTTGAACTGTTAAGATTAATTTTTGTAATAAATATTTGTTTTTAAAAATGGGTATTACAGAGTTTTTTATTTAGTTAGTACAGTCGGTCAAAACGGTGTTAAGAGACAAAATACCAGTTCGTTTTAAGGATTAAAAGACCAATAGAATATCATCGCGGTGTATCAAGAAACTGTCTATATTCGTGAAATCAGTGCCCAGCTAGGCGAAAGGAATAAATAATCTAGTGAAAAGAGTTCCTGAAGGAAAATTAGTACTCTTGGATTACTTAATGGATATTTTGATGCTAACACTAATTTTGATTCTGCCTCACCCCTCTTGAATCAATCAAGAAAAAGTAGATCATGTTTGAGTTCTCCAATTACAAAGAATTTTGAAGAAAATAAATTTTGTTGAAATTTCTGTAAGCTAAATAAAAATTAAAATGACACCTCCAGCAATAAAATCCGAATATTTAAACAGATCCCAGAATGTTGTGGTGAAGCAGAGTTTTTTCCTAGATTTTTAAAGTTTTGACAACTTGAGTTACTAAATTTTACGATATTGAGGATGAAGATACTTTTCAAAATGAATATCTTATGTCTAGTATAATTTCAAAAATTAAAAGCGAAGCTACAATTGATATTTCTATTTGTGTCATACGAAAATTCTATTGCATAAAAACATCTCTTATTCACCCCTAAGCGGATAATTTTTATTTATTCATATTAGCTCTTGAATTGGCAGATCATAAGCAAAAACAAAAGAATGACATTTGACAAGATTCTAAAAAGTAAACTAATTTGTTTCTATATTACTACACATAGCGAAAAACAATGAATACAAGTATATCAGAATGCCTTAGCTTTAAGAATATTACTTAGAGGCCTCAAAGATTCCATTGGCTCCTTAATGAAAACCAAAAATCCATATAATCTGAATACAGCTCACGGCATGTTATCGAACGATTTTCAATTAGGGTCATGTCAAATTCTACAAGTTTTAAAAATGAGAGTAATAATATTTCCCACACCTCAGTTTTTTCATCCATTAGCCGCTAAAATTTGAAGTAAAGAATCTTTCTCTAAACGAGATAAACTACTGTTTATAATTTCCCAGAAAACAATTTAAACTTTTTAATCGATACGGAAAGTACAAAATCTTTTCTGCGACCAGATTGCTCATAAATATTGTAAAAAATTCTATCAAAAAAAATTTTTACAGCACATGGTACATCTATCAAGAACTTTAGGGCACTTATACCGTGTTAAAAAAATTTCGGAAAAAATAAAAGTAGTTAAAATAGGGGAGCGCCTCCTCCTCCTCCTCTTCCTCTCTCTCATGTCCCTCATTCTTATCTTCCTCCCCTTTTATTCTTATTCGCATCATATTTTTAATTTTTTCTTTTTGTCCTCCCACATTTGATCTTGCATTCTTAAGTCTTATAAATAGGTGCATCAAGATCATTTTAGTATGCTAAGGTACGAGTGACTGTTAAAAAAAAATCTGTTAAATAAATCTATTAATAATATTAAAATTAAAATGAGTGAATCAGTTGGAGAAAGAAATCGATCCATTCCGCTTCAGACACTTAGCCTCGAAGAAATTATACCAGGAGTTCGAGAAGAAACTATACCATTAGTTCGAGAAGAAGAAAATGGGATTGTTTTAAAAAATTTGAACAAAACTGAGAGTGAAGAGAAAAAAGTGTTTTGTGCTATTTGTTTTGAAATTATACCGAATATTATGATTCATGTAGTTCAAATACATGTTCCCACATTTTTTGTTTAAAATGTATTTTAAGATGGAATGATGAAAATTGTTGTTCTATAATGGTAAACAATTGTCCTGTATGTCGCACCAGATATTACTATTTGGTACAAATCTTCAAAGATGTAATTAGACATCATTTTGTTGTAGTTTTAAAAAGAGGATAATATTTTTCATAATTTGTGTTTGTGAAAACTCTGGTCAAATAAATTTGTAAAAAGTAAATGTAAATATATATATATATATATATATATATATATATATATATATATATATATATAATTGACACAGTTTGACAGTTTTTCCTTTTCCTTTTCCTATATTGAAACGACAATATTCTTTAAGTGTTTTAATACATACTAATTTGTTATGGTTTGACATTTTAAAATAAACAGTGGAAATTAAAAGTTATTATTTTTTAATTGTACTAATAATAATATATTAATATATTTTTTTTTCCTTTTCCTATATTAAAACAACAATGTTCTAGAAGTTTTTTAATACATACTAATTTTCACATTACATAACAAAACAATTGTTATGGTTTAACATTTTTTAAATAAACAGTGGAAATTAAAAGTTATTATTTTTTAATTATACTAATAATATTAATATAATTTGCATCAAGTAGGAGAAAACTCAATTGAATACAGAAACAAGCGTTAACAAAATTTTATGCTAATATATGAGCGCTTATAGTGGCAGTTTACATAATCTACACATTATTTTTACATATGATTAGCTATTTCATTTTTCATTCTTGTTGCAATAAAAAAAAATACAGGGTCAGATGTTAGAATAAAAAGAAGTATTTTGCATATAGCACTGAAAATATATAACCGCTTATAGTAACAGTTGACATTTTTTAAAATTAATATTGTTGACGTATTCTACTTATTATCTTTACAATTTATGTTTAAAATTAATATTTTTGACATTATCTACCCATTACGTTTATAACCAATATTTAAAATTAATATTGTTGAAATAATCTACACATCACCTTTACAAACTATGTTTAATATTAATATTTAACGACATAATCTTCTATCTCTTTTTTTTAATTTTATTGCAGTAAAAGCAAGCATGTTCAGGAATTAGTAGAAAAAGATGTATCCTACAAATAGCACAGCAAAACTTCATAAATGTGAAAGAATATTTTCAACATTTGGAATACAAAATTGTACATCTAATAGATCAAGAACTGCAAAAACATAAATGTATCAAGCTAAATATGGAACTGTTCGGTTTCTATTTTAACCCCAGCAGCGACAGCTATGATGTCAAATCTTTTAATGCGCCGTTCCAAGTCATTTGCCAGGGAGATCAGACAAAAGAACTTTTAGAGCAAATCTGCACCATTATTGACCAGTAAGCTGACGAATTTGCAGAAAGAGATTCAGGTAAAGAATTTACTTTCTATTTTACAACAGCAACAAAAAAAGTAATTTTTTAATTTTTACGTTGCAGGATGGGCTTTGATGAATTTACTTCATTTGGAAATTAATGTTAACAAGCACAATCTGCTGAGAGCCTCATCTTTTATCGAACTTCCTCAAGAGATCAAGAGACGTCAAGCTGTGATCAACATTAGGAATGATGACAACTTTTGCTTCGCCTGGGCAGTTTTGTCTGCTCTTCACCAACCAAGCGGATTAGATTTTGAAACTTCATCCTACCCACACTACTCTTCTGTTTTGGATATGTCAGGTATAGGATTTCCAATGTTGCTAAAGAACATTAAGATTTTTGAAGAAAAAAATAACATTTCTATTAATGTATATCAATTAGAAATTATAAATCCTAAAAAGGGGTATGAAGTAATTGGTCCACTTTATTATTCATCGAATAAAAAAAATCAACATGTCAATTTATTGTTAATAAGTGATAACGATGAAAAAACTTTTCATTATTGCTATATTAAAGATTTATCAAAATTAGTTTCTACACAAATGTCTAAACATCACGGAAAAAAATATATTTGCGACGGCTGTTTACGATATTTCCCTACAGAAGAAAATTTATTACAACACACTAGCTATGCTTGTGATCATTTACGAATTAACCTCCCTTCTAAAGAATTAATAAAAGATAAGTTTGGAAACTATTCATATGATAATATTTTGAAATTTGTAAATTATCATAAACAAATGAAAGTTCCTTTTGTGGTGTATGCAGATTTTGAATGCATTTTAAAGCCTTTAAATAATGACAATGTTGACAAAAATCCTAATACTTCATACACCTTAAAACAATATGAATATATTCCACATTCATTTGCCTATTACATTAAATGTTCCTTCGACGATAATTATTCTAAATTTGAAAGATATAGAGGTCAAAATTGTGATACATTATTTATAAATTCTTTAGAAAGAGACGTGTATAACAAATACAATAAATTTTTAAAGGTTCCTAAAAAGATGATTCCTTTGAACGAACTGGACAAAATTTATCATAACTATGAAACAGTTTGTCATATTTGTAATAAACTTCTTTTAAATGACAGGGTTGCAGATCATTGTCATATAACTGGTCTTTATAGAGGTCCAGCTCATTCACTCTGCGACATAAATTACAGAATACCTAACTTTATTTCAGTTATATTGCATAATTTGCGTAATTATGATTCTCATCTATTTCTTAAAAAAATATGCTTAAACAAAGAACAACTAACAGTTATCGCACAAAACAAGGAAAAATATATTTCATTTGAAAAGCTTATTCATGTGGATAACTATTTTGATAAAAAGACACAAAAGGCTAAGAAAAAAAATATATCGTTAAGGTTCATTGATTCTTTTCAATTTTTATCCCATTCTTTATCAAAACTCTCTGAAAGCTTAAAAGATAAACAATGTAAAGAAATAAAAAAAAATTCAATGATGAAGAAAAATTTAAACTTATTCGCCAAAAAGGTGTATTTCCTTTCAATTATATTGATGATTATTTAAAATTAGAAGAAACAACTTTACCTCAGAAAGAGCAATTTTATAATACTTTAACGGATGAACACATCAGTGATGCAGAATATCAAAGAGCTGTAAGGGTTTGGCAATTGTTTAAATATGAATCTCTTGGTCAGTACTCCGACCTTTACTTACTCTCTGATACTTTACTTTTGGCAGATATTTTTGAAAATTTTAGAAGCACTTGTTTATCCACATATAAGCTCGATCCAGTTCATTTTTACACTTTTCCAGGTTTATACTGGAAGGCGTGTTTGCGTTATACTGGAATAAAATTAGAATTGTCAACAGATCCAGATATGATACACTTTTTCAAAAAAAGCGTTCGCGGTGGTGTGAGCTCTTGCATTTGTAGAAAATCTGAAGCTAATAGTCCATTTTTTTTTAATTTTTATCCTTTAAAGCCAACTAAATACATAATTTATTATGATGCAACAAATTTGTATGGTTATGCAATGTCACAGCACATTCCAACGGGAGATTTTGTTTGGTTAACAGATAAAGAAATCAACGTTTTAAATATTATGAATATTTCTAAAAAATCTAATAAGGGATATGTTTTAGAAGTTGATTTAGAATATCCTACAAGTCTACATTCCTATCATAACGATTTTCCGTTTTGTCCTGAAAACTTTAAACCGCCAAATTCTAAATGCATAAAATTAATACCCAATTTAAATGATAAATCAAAATATGTTATTCACTATCAGTTATTAAAATAACGTTTGGAACATGGACTCAAGTTGACTAAAGTTCATAGAGTTTTACAGTTTTCTCAATCTGATTGGTTGAAAAAATATATAGACTAGAATTCAAGTTTAAGAAATGATTCAAAGAATGAATTTGATCGTAATACTTACAAGTTGGCAAATAATAGTATTTATGGCAAGACTGGAAAATGTTGATAGGAGAATTGACGTAAGACTTGTTACAGAGTGGGAAAAAAATAGAAGAAAAGATGGTGCTGAGAATTTAATTGCAAAACCATATTTCAAGGACAATATTTTCTGAAAACTTCGTAGCTATTCAAATGCAAAAGATTCAAGTTACTTACAATAAACCAATATATGTACGCTTCTCAATATTAGATATATCTAAAACTGTCATGTACGATTTCTTTTATAATTTTTTAAAACCTCTTTATCGGGAAAATATTTCACTTTTATACACCGATACCGATTCGTTCATTTTAGAAGTCACAACTCAAAATATTTATTCTGACATGATAAAAAATATTCACAAATTTGATACATCTAATTATGAATTTGGTAATATTCATGAAATACCTATTACAAAGTCAGTTATAGGAAAATTCAAAGATGAATATGCTGGTGAACCCATTACTGCTTTCTTTGGTACTGGAGCAAAAGCATATTGTATTAAAACAGAGGATAGTTTAACAAAAAAAGCAAAAGGTGTTAAGAAGAGTGCCATTAAAAAGCAGTTGGATTTTATTCATTATAAAGATGTTGTTGAAAATCATTCTAAAACCTTTTGTTCAATGTATATTTTTCGATCTAGACAACACACAATTTTTACCGAATTAATTAATAAATTGGCTTTGAGTTCTGAAGATGATAAGCGGTATAAAATTCCCTATAGTTTTAATACATTAGTTTGGGGACACCAAGATATTGCTTTGTATCAATGGAATGCAGAACATGAAGATTTAGATATATTTATGTAGATATTATAAGATATTTAAGTTTGTTGTTTTTGAAACCAAAGTTAGTCTTCATAAGCCTTTCACAAAATGTGCTTAGAAACTTTTGACAAAGAAATTGATAACAGTTATTTTAACGTTATTTAAAACGACTGTCAACTTTTAAGAAATGGAAAATTGAAGCCAGAAGTGTTGGCTGGAGCTGGCTTTTACTATATTTCAATCAATGATATTTGTAAATGTTTTTATTGTGGTATTGAAATTTTTGATTGGTTAAGTTATGATGATCCTATTGTGGAGCATAAGAAATTTGCTAGGAATTGTGATTTAAATAACTGTTTATGGAAAAATAGGAATCGAATAATGGTAACCATTCAAAATAAGTCTTCACACTACACATTTTATATAGTATTATTAATATCCTTATTTATGAACTTTTACATATCTTTAAATTAAGTATTTTATTGTTATTTTTTTACCACTGCTTTTGCTTTCATGGTGAAAGTATCTGCCTAATGTTAATAAATTTGGAATATAATTATTAATTTGTTTCAATGACTATCAGTAGATCGCATTTCATTCTTCTTTATTTTATTTTCCAAAATATTTTTTATGTTCATCATCCCCCTGGCGTAACACAGTGTGAAATATGTTTTTCTAATGAAAAAGACGTCACGCTAAGTAAATATTGTAAATTTATGAAAATTGGATTAATTAACAATAGTACAGTTAGTTGGATAGAACGAATAAATGGAGATGAA
Source organism: Kuschelorhynchus macadamiae (assembly GCA_030620095.1). Classification (NCBI taxonomy): domain Eukaryota; kingdom Metazoa; phylum Arthropoda; class Insecta; order Coleoptera; family Curculionidae; genus Kuschelorhynchus; species Kuschelorhynchus macadamiae. Next base: position 78,870 of record JAUTXW010000770.1, on the reverse strand, counting down.
AATGCAAGTAAATTTTTTAAAATTTTGTATCATTATCCTAATCGATCTATTTTTGATACAAATTGGATCGAAAGGTTAGAGTTTAAAAATAATCAGTTACAAATTATAACCCCCAACCATACCAATTATTATGACGGATTCAAAAATTATTACTTTTCCATCATTAGTGTTACATTAAACTTTGCATTATTTTTATACATTACCATTTTAATTATTTATCTTTATTACAAATTTCAAACTGGAAATCTATTTTTTCATTAATCCATTTTAATCGAAACTTTAAAGAAAGTGGGGATGAGAATATTTAAGTACAAGAATAACGCAATATGTTTCAGTCTCGTTTAGTCATTATGAACAACGCCGTGGTTCATAAGCCTTTAGAAACGCTTCTTAATTCAAAAATTTATTTTTTAAATAATTTTTTGTCAAAATTTGTTCTTGTTGGCATTAGTTTAAATGATTTTTCTCCAAAAATTGTAATTGGTGGAAAAACTGGATTTTTAATCGCACTAACCGAAGAAAATTGGAAAGACATTTGTGTTCATCAAGGAATTATTGTAAAAAATTTCTACTTTCCTCAAGTTGATCAAACCAGTGTGAAGATAAACAACATTCATCTGCAGGTCCAGAAAATAAATGATATCCCCTTCATATACTTAGGACAATTTGTGGCGATTGAAGGAAATTATTGATTATAGATTATCTAAAATTAAAAGGCAAGAATTCAATACATATTTCAAAATAATATTTTAGCTGATTGTGGCAACTTGTGTACGCATGTTTATAATATAATAAGTCCAACACAAAATCCTAACAGTGAAAATGTTTCAACTATGATGGAATTACTTGCTTTATATCCTGAAGAAATGGAAAAGAAATTGAAGCAAAATGGAACAAATATATTTTCTGGAAGAGCATAATAAGGTGCATGTGTTAGTGAAGTGGAGCTTTGCTTACAGACAAGCTCGTAGGAGTAACTTTCAGATGTGGTACTTAGATAGACTCCGTTTTGAAAAAAGAATAAATGATTGTAAACTTATTCTAGATTCGATATTATCTGAGGAACATAGAAATAAAATATATTTGACACGTTTTAATAAAAATTGTATTTGATGTTTTACTTAATAAAATTTTAATTTCTCAATTGTGAATTTTATTTGAAATTAATTAGCACATAAGAGTAGGTACTTTTCAGACATTGTAGTTTGTATCAGCTAAAGCATAAAGTGAGGAACAGAAATAAAACAAATTTAACTAAAATTTAATTTCAATTTAATTAAACAATATTTTTTTTATCAATCTATGTATTATATTTTTTATCAAGTCCTAACCATTTCACATAAACTTTGTTTCCTTTCCTTCTCAAAATCTTTCCAATAAGATACACATCGGTATGCTTTACTTTTAGTAATTCTTGCTCATAAAAACCACCCAATATGTCCTGATTATCTTCGTCTTGAATTAAATATGTCCAGGGGTTTGTCATCTTAACTTCTTTAATGTGGAATATCTCATTTGACCAATTTGGTGTGTAACCTTTCGAAAATGCCTCTCGATGCTTGCTTATGCGTACGTGATCACCCACTTTAAACTTTGGAGATTTTATATCTAACGTTTTAGCATGAGTAAATGCAGATTTCAAGATTCTCTTTTCATTTGTTTTATTTACTTGTTTTGGCTTCATTCCTATTGAAGAATGTTTTGTATTGTTATATTCTTTTACAATATCCGCTAATATATTAAACCATTGGTAATTTCCTTGAATGCTAAATATTTTCCACATATTATTCTTTAAAGTCCTGTTCACTCTTTCTACTATACTCGCTTTCAAATTGGAAAACGTGCTATAATGGTTAATTCGAAAGTGTTGCATCAAATTTTGAAAATTTACATTGAAAAATTCTCTCCCTCTGTCCGTTTGCAAGTTTTTTGGTAGAGTTTTTGCACTGATTAATATTTTTTTCATTGCCTCTGTTACGTCTTTTCCAGATTTAGATTTTACCGGTTCGGCCCAAACATACTTAGAAAATACATTCATGGTAATCAAGATATATTTAAATCCCTTATTAAATTTGGCATAGGGTAACATTTCAACCAAATCAGCTTGAAAAAGATCATTTAACCCTTTCATCACCACCCTTCTGCTTTTGTAGTTTTTTCTAGCAGGTTTATGTAATTCATTAACGACTTGTTGTTTAACGGTTGGCATGACAACAAACTTGTTTATTCAATTTAAAGAAGGTTCAATTTCTATGTTTTTTAATAATTCGAAATATAACTTTTATATGTTTTTTTCCCATTCATTCAATTTATCAATTTGTATTGTATAACTTTTTTCATTTAAAACTTTACTAATTTTAGTAATCTCCCTTTCTAAAGCATTAAAGGAGTTTTTTATCTCTCCAGTTAAGAAAGTAGTTGATCTACTATCACTATTTTTGAATTCCTCCTCTGTTTTTTTTAATTCTTGTTCTAATTTCTTAATTACACTAGACATTACCTTTTCAAAGGAACTATATTGTTGTTTTTCTTCCAAAGAGAGTTGGTCAATTGTTCTACTGTTAAGAATACTATTTTGATTTCTTTTTTTTTTTCATCTTCTAACCTTTTTATAAAAGTTCTTACTTGTTTAATCTTTTCCTTGTAGTTTCCAATTATTAATTCTCTTATATTTGTTTCCATTATTTTATTAATTTTGTTGATATCATCACTTAATTTTTTGTCTTCTTTTTTAACATGTTTCATTTAAAAATTGCAAATCTTTACTTATTTGATTTAGCGTTAGCAACTGTTTATTAACGTTTTCAAATGAGGTATAACATCCTTTAATTTGGTTTTCATACTTTAAAAAATTTTCATCAAAAACCTTAAGCTTTTTAGCAAAAATTTCATTATTTGTTTCATTTTCACCTAATCTCCTTTTTAAATTATTAATGTCACTTATTCCCTCTTGATTTTGTTTAATAAAATCTAACTTAAAATTGTTGAGAATTTTACTTTTAATATTTGAATAAATTGTATTTTCCAAAGAAGCAGAATTTATTAATTGACGTTTTGAAATATGGCGTCCAAATTTATCAACTGTCATGTTGAGCTTTCATTAAACAATAAATATGATTATATTTAATAGCTGTTTTTATAGTATAACTTTATCTTCTCTTAATTCTTCAATAATAGAGATAATCTCGTTACTATGAGCATTATTTCCCGCATCACTTGATGAAATTAATAAACGTAGCCTATCAACAATTTCGTTTACATTATTCCAGTATACATGTCTGTATTTGATCTGTTTGTTTTCAAAATTAATCCCTTTCCTGTTGTTTTGGCTCTAGTTGTTCTAAACGGAGGTTTTGGTTTGTTAAATGCTGTAACTAATCTTTGCAAGGTTTTTGTCTTTGTAATCCCCTTTCTTTGTGAATATGGTCCTATTATTGTAACATATTTGTGTGATGTATTTCCTTGAACTTGTTCATTTGAATCAAAATTCCTACGATATACATTTGTTTTAGCTAGAATGTTCATGTAATTATCTAAATCTTCCTTCTTATAACTTTTCGGTTCTTTTTTGAAAAGCAATTCGTATAAACCTGGCGTGCCTGTGTACGTTATTTCTCCCACTTTAATGTCTTTTCCAATAATTTCTACCGGTATCTGTGTTAAACTAAAAGAAAACTTATCCGTTTCGAGGTCATGAACTATTCCATAATAATGGTCAAATTTATGTTGTGTATCTTTCACACCCTCATCAATATATGATCTGGGTAATTCATGAGAATCTGCTAAGTAATCTTTATATGACGGTGTACCAACATAGGTTTGAATTGTTTTTCTAGTTTGTTCCAATATATCTGACAAGTTTAAATTTGTTGTTGTGTCACTAGAAGGATCTGAAGTTTCCGCTATAACAGTTGATGTCAATGGTTGTACTACAGAAGAGGAAGAAGTGATACTACTGTCATCTAAAAATGTTGGTAGTTCTGTGGGGAGTAACGGAGTTTTTCCTGTTTTCTGAGTTTTAGTCGGAGTTGATGTTTTATAAAGCTTTGTAGGTGTTTTGAATTCTTCATACTTTGAAACTCTTTCTTCTCTTAAATCGAATGGTTCGGATTTACCAATATTTGAAATTAGCTGTTTAAGAGGTTGTGTTATTGTTCTATAAGTTTGTTCTAATTCAGACTGAGCGGTAGAAGTAGCTAATTTCAAGCTTCGATATTTCAGCTTCACGGGTTGTCTCGATTTTATTAATTCTCTAGCTAAACGTTTATCCATGCTGTACAAGTTTAAATTTTTCACTTTTATAAATATATAAAGGAATCGAATTTACTCCTGTATCTGCCGTGATTTACTTCACAATCTTTGTCAATTACAAGAAAGCCATATGGATCCATCCAACAGTTAGCACAAATATTTTTAAATTGATCAAATGTCATATCCAATATACAGTGGACGTTATATATATGTTGTAAACTCAAACAGTCCTGTTTAAATAAAATTAATAAGTTGGCATTTTCTCGAATTAGATGTTTAAGGATTGAGGAATATCTTTGAAAAATAAAAAAACAATCAGTGTTACTATGCCTTCCATGCGTGAAATAGTCCCTAATAATAGATTGATTATGACAAGGAATATCGTCAAAAATGATAACGGAATTTGGCTTTATCTCATGAGGTGAAATAATGTTCTCATCGCTATCGTATTCAAAGTATCCAACTTCTTTCATAGGCTTTAACAACTTTCTTAAATATTCATATTTTGGTTGATCTAATGACTTTGAATAAACATAGATATTTTCAAACCTAAATCCATTAGGATGCTCGAGCAGTGTAAGCATAACGTTGGTTTTATCGCTACCACTGCAACCAACTATGAGTCCTCTTTTTGAACCACCGCAAAATAAGTCACCATGCTTTCTCAACTGTTTACTTAAAATTTTTTCGTCATGATTATTTACTGGTAAAGAGAATTTTTGTTTTTCAATCCTCATTTTTAATCACACTAGTAAATATTTTTAGCTGTAAAAGTATTTATACCAGAAAAATGTCAATGTGTTTTTAGTATAAAAAGAACTTCAATGACTGTGGGTCGGCATAAGTTGAAAAAAACTATCAAAAGACGTAATAGAAAAGGCTCTGGTTTAGTAAATAAATTAATTAATAAACTACCCTTCGAAGTTCATATACCAGGATATAATTATTGTGGTTCAGGCACCAACTTGGAGAAAAGATTAACTAGAGGTGACGTTGGTATAAATCCATTGGATTCCGCTTGTAAAGAACACGATATATCATACTCTCAGACTGAAGATTTATCAAGAAGACACATATCTGACCAAATATTAAAAAAAAAAGCCTGGGATAAGGTAAAAGCTAAGGATTCTTCTATTGGTGAAAAAATTGCAGCTCTAAGTGTTGCAGGAATAATGAAGGGTAAAAGAAAGTTCGGTTTGGGATTTAAAGATAAAAAAGGGGGTAAGCTCAAATCGAGAAAAAAACGTATCATTCGAACACCCAAAAAAGTTGGAGGATTTCTACCTCTTTTGTCTCCCATTCTTGGCGCCCTGGGCGCACTAGGTGGAGGCGCGGCAGGAATTGCTAAGGCAGTAAATGATGCTAAAGCAGCTAAACAGCAACTAGAAGAAATACATAGGCATAATATTGCAATGGAAAATGCTTCTAAGGAAGGCAAAGGATTATATATTAGACCATATAAAGGAAAAGGACTATTTATTAGACCTTATAAAGGAGGATCAGTCAAAATGAAAGCAATCAGACAAAAAAAAACAAAAAAAAGTTTTCCAAAAAGAGCATTTACGAACAATGATATTATTAAATATGTAAAGCTGTTAAAAATAACTGGCTTTAGAGGTGTTTTTATGCTCGATGAACTCGAAAAACAAAATAAAGGATCTCATTGGACTGCTTATATTAAAAATAACAAAAATGTAATATATTTTGATAGTTATGGAAATTTAAAACCACCTTTTGAACTTCTCAAATATTTTAATTCGAATGGCAAAGTGGATGTATTTTATACTTATGAAAACAAACAAAAATTTAATTCGTATAATTGTGGTCAACTATCCCTAACATTTTTGCAAAAAAATATATAAACTCATTATTTGTTGTAATATTTCATTCATAAATAAACTGCAATGTCCACCACAATTGCCATATCAGGAAAGAGTTCTGTTTATATCTAGAGGATGGAAAACAATATTACCTGGGTTTAGCTGATTTTGAAACGTTTATGACTATTCCCAATATAAAAGAAGGATATAATAAATTTTATATAGATAATAAAGTAATTGTTATTCCCGACGGAAAACTGACATTACAGATATAGAAACATACATAAGAGAAAGTATAGAAGATTTATTTCCGAATGAAAAAATTTTTTTTTTTTAAAAGCAAATGTAACACTCTAAAAACTTTTTTAATGTGTAGTAGAAAAATTGATTTTACCAAGGAAGATTCGATAGGAAAAATGTTGGGTTTTAATAGCAGGATACTAAAAGCTATGAAAGAGGAAGAATCAGATAATGTTGCAAAAATAACTAAGGTGAATGCTATTTGTATTGATTGTAATATTTGTGTCGGTTCTTACAGTAATGGTAAACCTGTTCATATTATTCACCAGTTTTATCCAACTGTAGCTCCAAGCTATAAAATAGTGGAATCTCCTTTGCCCATTTTGTATTTTCCAGTTAGCGTCAAAGCAATTAACAATATAACCGTTAAAATAGTTGATCAAGACGGAGAACTTATCAGTTTTAGAGGAGAAACTATAACAGTAAGGTTACATTTACAAGCCAGTGACATATAAAATGGTTGTTAGATATAATAGAGCCCTTGGAATGAGACTTGCACCTATCACTGTCAACAAAGTAAAAACTTATAAAAACAAAAAACTAAACAACAGTTCAGTATCAAATCCAACACCAACAAGTTAAGACGAGATAATCATAAATTTCTCACATCTTTGGGTTTCACTGTTTTAAAATAATGAACATATTAAACGTAAACGAAAAGCTTTATGTAGACAATTCCATCGTTAGTTCAGAGCTTCACACATATCAACCATATATTTCTTCAAAATTCAATTACAATGATGGAATAAGGATCCCAATTCAAGAACTCGATGCTTACACTCTACCATCAGATAGTTTACTTTATATCGAAGGAAAATTAACTAATACAGAAGATAAATATAAGAAAGAATTGCTATTTATTAACAATGGTATAGCCTTTTTGTTCAGAGAAATCCGCTATGAACTAAACGGAATTACTATAGATTCAATAAGAAATGTTGGATTAGCATCAACCTTAAAAAGCTACCTTTCCCACAATACCAACGAAAGTTTAAAACTGGAAAATGCAGGTTTGTTTCCACATCGAAAAGATGGTGATAAAATTTTGGTTGATAATGTTGGAAAATTCTCCGTATCCATACCACTAAAAATGCTTTTAGGATTTTTTGAGGATTACAGAAAAATTATTATGAATATGAAACAGGAATTAGTTCTTATTAGATCAACTGATGATTTAGATGGTGTTTTCTTCAAAGAAGATCCGGCACACCCCGCTAGTGCTCCTGACACTCCATTGGTTACTTTCGATAAAATTTATTGGAAAGTTCCTCACATTCTAGTTGATATGCCAAAACAACTTGCTCTATCAAAAATATTAGAATCAAATAAAGATATATTGATAGGATTTAGGAGTTGGGAACTTGTTGAATATTCTTCTCTAACCAAAACAACCCGTCACACATGGCCGGTAAAAACAACTAGTAAACTAGAAGCTCCTCCTCATGTTGTGATTGGCTTTCAAGAAAACAGAAAAGAGAAAATTGTTAAAGATATGAGTAAATTTGACAATATTACCTTGTCAAATATTAGAGTATTTTTAAATTCTGAAAGATATCCTTATCACGATTTGTACTTAAGTTTCGAAGAAAACAAATTTTCTGCTTTATACGAAATGTTTGCCAACTTTAGACAGTCTTACTATGGTGTTCCAAATGAACCCATTTTTAATCCTGAACAATTCAAAAACATTAGTCCTATTACACATATTGATTGCTCCCATCAAAAAGAAACAATTCAAACGGGATGCGTAGTAATGAGAATTGAATTTGAGACACACAATGCAATTAAAAAAGATACTTCTGCTTATTGTCTTATTTTACATGACAAATTATTTAGCTACAACCCTCTTACTAAAATTGTGAAACAATTATAAACTTTATCCCCACTCTTTTTATACTTCGATTTAATTTAAAGGCATTTTCAAAAGCTTTTAGTTTTAGTCATGACATCAAAACTACAACAACAAATTGAAAAATGTATTTTTAAAATTAATCAACTGAAAGAAGAAATTGCAAATCATTCAAGTAAAAAAATTCTCATTAAAAAATTTGCTGCTTTAAAAATATGAGATTGGTTATGGATATTCAAGGATTCAAGGATGAAAAAAATAAATTTATACTAGAAGAGCTTGCAGCTTTTGATGGTTATGAAATGACTCATTACATTTTTAAAAAGTCTTTTCCAATGGAGTTTCTTTCACCTGATTGTCACAAGCAGGCGGTATGGCTAATGAAAAATCATCATTGTATACATTGGAATAATAGATTTACTCCATTACATCATTTCCCAAAAATAATTGAAACACTTACGAAGAAAGCAGATTTTGTTTTTGTAAAAGGAACCGAAAAAAAGAATTTTATAGAGAAATATTCTAAAAAGCCTTTGATTGAAATAGATGAACAACCAGCGCTAAAGCTAATGGAACCAAAATGCTTCTATCATTCAAAATCACCTTGTATGTGTGCTTTGACAAATGTGTTATTTTTATATGACAATTGTTTTATGAATGAATAAAAATATAAAAAAACTTAATTACATTTTTATTTTGCATTAACTAACCATGATTTAATACAATTAATATGATACCTTAAATCAAATTTTCCAAATTCATTTAAAAGTTAATACTCATTTTTATATTTTAAATAATCATTACAAAATTTAGCAGCTAATTTACATTGTTCCATTCGATCTATATTCTTAACGTATGATGACAAATCTTGTGCCTCTGCGTCTTCTTCGCCTACAATTGATAAATATTGGAAGTATGCAGCATATATAATAAACTCTTCATACATTTCAGTAACCACTTGCTCCATTGTGAATATTATTAAATTTATTCTTCCTTCTCAATTTCTTGAAGAGTATCCTCGTTAATAAATTGCTTCAAGTCTTTTAAATAGTAACCAAAGCCAATATCTTTTAGATCTCGAATAAGTTGAAAAACATTTAATGTTTCAAAGTATTTGTTGCAACAGAGAGCAGCCTTTACGAATTCCGCAGCTTGATTATAATAAAAGTCTATCCACTCCGGACCACTTGCCATAGAATATGAGAAATAGGTTTTTGAAAGATTACTAAATTTGTCCTCTAATAATTTAACTGCAATCAGCAACTCAGCCATTTAATTTATTTAACATAATATCGTAAATATGTGGGGGGACGTCTCTTGCGAATAGGATTAACTTTTCTTGATGATACCTGTTTTTTATCTTCGTATAATTAAAAGTTCTTTTGGGTTGCAATAATAGCAGGTATAAATTGGCAATCTTCTCCTATAAATTCTAATAGGTGGCTTAATTATCCTACAAAGTATGATTTCCCAAATGTATTGAAAAACGAAATAAGGCTTATAATTTCTTCTAAATAATCATCACAACAGTCAATTGGTTCCAAATAATCTCGTTTCAGTGGATAAAACAGCTTGGTGTATTCATCTTTCGAAATCACTTCAAAGAAATTGAGATATTTAACTTTTAACTGTCTGATAGATCTAGGTAATTTTTCGCGATTACAGATAATTCACTTATAACTTGACACATTTTTTCTTTTTGTTTTATACACAATTGGTGGAAAAATTCAAAAATTACTTTTTACGCAACTCGAGCACAGCTTAGTAAATGTGCCTCAGCATACTAAAATGATTTTGATGCACCTATTTATAAGACTCAAGAATGCAAAATCAAATGTGGGAGGACAAAGAGAAAAAATTAAAAATATGATGCGAATGAGAATAAAAGGGGAGGAAGATAAGAATGAGGGACATGAGAGAGAGGAGGAGGAGGAGGCGCTCCCCTATTTTAACTACTAATAAAGTGTGTAAAATTTAATCTATTTAATTTCGTAACCAATTTGATTGTTTGTCTATTCGGAACAGATAATTTAAAATTTTTAAAATGCTAATATTATTCTCAACAAACATAATAATATATAACTAATAACACTTAATAATCAGACAAACATATTGTATCACCAAACTAGGAACGTTGTCCCTAACTGCATGATATTACAACCTCGGTGTGAGCAAATTGTTAAGAGTAAACCACATTGAAAATGGTGACGTTATTTATACCACAGTTTAAAGAAAGAAACAGTTCTCTCATTTCTTTGTTGTGCTCCCAAAAGCCGGCTTTTTTGGGATGGGTCGTAAATCACAGCGAACACCTGGAGCTAACAGCTAGATGCGAGGTATACGAGGCCTCGCGTTATTTAATTGCAATGAGTACATCTACTGGGAACGATCAATTACTGTACCAGTTATTTTAGGTGGTCATATTAATATTTAGAGTAGTAGATGGTCAACTTAATAAAAGGTTAACTTATGAACTAATACCTATTAACAACAAATGTTAAATAAAAATATATTAATTATATTTGTGAAATGGTGAAAAGAACTTCCAACAATTAGTTTATTATAATTTAAATTACAAAAATTATCCGAACGACAATCAATACGCTCTCGACAGGATATCAAAATCTATTGTACTTCAAAAATAGTTTACCAAGTTCTTAGAAATAGAGAATGGGAATACATGTTCCCTAAAAAAAGCAATATTCTAATAGCATAATTCTGAAATTGGTAATCTTAAAACTAATAGTCGTAGATCTAATAGTTGATGTAACGGGAACTGGGTATCGTTTGGCGCCGATATCAAATGTTTAAAAATTCCAAGGGATGATTGCTCACATATACGTAGAAACTATATTATTTCCAACAAAAATCAATGTTTTTAAAAAAACTGAAATTATCCCCAAGATTAAACAGGTCTGCATTTAATAAGCCAAACAAAGAACACGTTTTTTCCCCTTTTCTCAAGACCGTCTCCACACTATAGACATCATCTTCCATTCTCCAGAAAATATAATGTAATAAGAACTGAAAGGCCCTTGCGCCATAAATACTAGGCAACAAATATGTCAGTACGCACGCAGCTTACAGTACAGATTGTTTTTAACTTTATATAACTACCAAATAAACATTTTTTAAATGTCTTTCATAATAACTTTATCGCAGTTTTGAGTCGGTAACTTTATAGGTGTCTTAATATGAGTCAAAAACACTACAAGAGATATTGACCCAATGCAAGAGTTTTAACGCTCACGCACATAAAATCAAACCACATAACTGTTAAGCATCTATATAAAATAAGTTTTATATAGAAGCCCTATTGTTGCCATTAAATCCCTTTATTAAACTGTTTGCTCCTATAACAGCTATCCTAAAACATTTTGGTTTTAATACTAACATCAAATAGTCATAAGGGCTTTAACATAAATTAAAATTCAAGATGGTGTTTAGCGGGTTAGGGACATAAATCAAACCTCAGTTTTTATGTCCTTAACCCGCTAAACACTATCTTGAATTTAAATTGAGGGACGCTATTTTCACACGCCATGCATAAATTAAAATATTTTATAAAGCCTTCTTAAAACTTTTTTATGCGAATAAATACTGATTGATGCAGGAGAGTAAGGAAACCTATTACTATTCCATAGTACAAAAAAGGATTTTCGTGAAAATAAGTGGTGACATACGATTTAAATGGTTACTTTAAATATCAGAAGCAAGATAAATATCTTAAAATAAGGAATGGACAATTTACAACCCCAGACAAGTCACCTTCCCAAAAATGTAGCAAATCGTGTTCTACTTCAAGTTGCATCGGACACTTACGACAAGAAACCTTTCCCCGTTAAGACTGAGGCGTAAGAAAATTGTTTTTTTTTACTTTTGAAATAAACAACCCCTATTTTGGCGATAGGTAAATAAACAAAAAAATATTGATATTTAAATGAACTCAAATTGAACACAATCGGTTCATGCTAGACTGGGCAGTAGTCATTTATTAGTAATGGTATATTATTAACCTACAAAACTCGACAAAAATCGTTATAGTCGTTTTGGAGAAAATCAATTTTTTCGTATTTTTCTTCAAGTAAACTACCCTATTTTATTATTAAATTTTCGGGGTAAGTAAAAACAAAAAAAAAAGACTTTTCAAAAAAACTAAATGCAAAATTTTGCGGAAATCGGTTTATTCATTTTAGCGCCGTGTTTTTTAGCATCAAGGGATGGTCTAGAAAAGTTTTCGTAAAAATTTCAATTTTCAATTGTCCCTCAAAAGTAAAACGGCCAGGCTAGCTTTTAAACAAGATTTCCGCGTTTTAAATGAAATTAAAATACGTGTTGCAGGTTTTGTAAAATCGTTAGTTTTGGGTTTTGTTTATTTAAAGTTTGAGTCTTGATTTCTCCATTATCCTTATATACCTTTTCGAGCACCTTTTGTAAGTAGATATCTATATTCATTTTTACTTGCAAAACATAAAAAATGATATTATTAAAGATGCCAAAAATAATTTCAGAAGAAACAAAGGCACACATAAGGAAATGCTGTTTTATACCATTATGATGTATGTTTCATTAAATTTCAGATAAATATAAATATTTTTTATTTTTTTAAATGATCTTATATCGTTAATATATTTTTCACAGTCTGACAACATCGACTCTTAATTTGTTACCATAAAATGAAACAACCGTTTTGATCATGATCAATTTCCAAAGAAAACTAGATGCCAAACATAAGTGAACGCTGAACAGTTTATACATACAACGTCGGTTAGATGTCATACAAAAATTGTTTAACTTACAGGAAGGAGTTTCAAGAATTAGGCTCCTCGAAGGTAAATTCTCTTGCCTCGTAACTTTAGAAATGTCTGTAAAACAAAATATGTTTGGTAATTATTTCACTACTAGTTAGGATAAGAAAGAATACGATAAATAAGGCTGGAATAATCATGCATTTAAATTTTCATGCACTATAGTAACTTGCGGTTTTTTTCTATTTAAAACAGTTGCATATTAATATAAAAAAATTATATTTAAACAAAAAATACACTAGATAATTAAACAGCAACTGACAATTAAAAATCTAAGATATAAATTATTAACTTAAAAAATAAAAACAAAAATATCAAAAATCTTATCATTTAATTTTGACACCATTGAAGAATGTAAGTTTTTTCGAAGCTGTAAACGATTGTTCATCAAAATGTGCACTAGAAATTCTTATCCGATTGAAAGCCTGTTGGGGTGTCAGTTTGGCGTACTTGCGGTCACCAGTAAAGCCTAATACTAATACAATTCTGAGATCTTAAAAAAGATATGCAAAATATGTATTATGCCCATTTTACCGGAATTAAGTTCTTGTCCAAATTTCACTAATAAAAATTAATAATAAACAACTTTTTAAAAGTTCTGTAAACATACCTTGCTGGATCTAGAGGAATTCGAAAAGATGACACATTTCCCCTACTAATGTTAACGTCACATCCATCAACACTACAGTAAGAAGGATGTCTAGCTTGAGAAGCCATTTCAAAAACTATCTCTAAAAAGTTACATTTAAACGCACCCTTATCCCAAATTTTATATTTTTGCTCACCGCGTACAATGCTCCGTAAACACGTAGATTTAAAACCTTGAGGCACCGCGTACCTAACCACTGGGAGGTGACTTGACAACTGACCGGTAGAACCGGCAGTCCGTAAGTGCAGGAAGCGCATCGGCAAGAAGGAAATTTTTTGCTTAATAGCCAAGTGCTCGGACCTTATAGTAAGAACTAAAGTAGAGACCACAATTCATTCATAACTCACGTTAGGGGTATGCGCCAACATGGTTCCCCTATTTTTCACATTCTATCGACCAATATTTATGATAAAACAAAAAGTGGGGATGGCCCATGTTCAAGCCGTGGCCATTTGTTGACGAATGTCAGTAGCAGCGCGAGTTTTCACTTCCCGCATAAGGAAATATCATTAATCATGAAAAAATCATCTTTCTGGGTTTTTACAGATCTCCATGTTTTTCCATTACTGTCGGTCGGTCGGTCTGTTCAGGTATAGCTAAAAAATCGATTAACTTTAATTTTATTTAATTTTCCACAAAAATTACGTCTGATACAAAAAAAAACTGGTAAAATATTCGTATGAATTCAATATGGCGAAACAAAATGACGACCTGTTAAAATATTTGATGTACGAAAATGAAGAAATGGGCCGTGCTTCATTATCGTTGACAAAAGGAAGGATTCTTACCAATTCCTTAATGAGGCCAAAATAGGTATTTTTACAAATATCAAAGAAATAATCGTTCCCTACTTCACTATTGAAATCCAACCAAACCAATAAGTTAGGTAAGCAAACCGCTTTGACCTTGTTGGAGGTGCTATGTTTAGTTTACGATTTTACTACTACGTTGCCATAATAACGCGTACGCGATGGCGTCGACCGCATGGGAGATTAATGTTAACCAGCGCCGTACAACGCTCTCGGTGAATTGCTAACGCAGTACACTACACCCACGTGTCGTTTAGTTTGGGGTGGTTGTTTACTTTTATTTTCGCGGATTTCGCTGCAACCGGTTAGTTCCTTTGCAGTTTACTTGACTGTTTTGTGTTATATTTATTTATGGTGTTGTTACAACTTTATTTGGTGTCAGGTTTATTAATTTACATTATTGATGAATCCGATCACGGATGTAGTTTGCATTTTGTTGGAAACTCTATTTAATCGATGGAAGGAACAAGATGAGAGTTTTAATCGTCATCCTGGTTTTCGGCGTACAAATGGTTATGTAGTAGTCAAATACTACAAAAATTGATTTTTACTGGCCTTGTTTACTAGTTTCCAGTAAATATTCAGTGTGGAATAAGGAAGGATTTATAGGTATGGTAAATATATGAAGGTCTTTACCTAAACATGATGACTTGGGGGAGCAGTTAAAATGCGAATTAATGCTAAAAACATTTGTAAAAATCAAAGTACTATAGCTGACACTTTAAATAAAAATGCTAAACTATATAAAATACATTTTAACGAAAACGATCGATTAAATAGATTATTTATGTGCTTGGTAATTGACGCAGTTTTGTACGTTGCAAAACCAGAGTTAGTCTTTCGCGACCATGATGAGAGCAGCTAGTCAATAAATAGGGGGAATTCTTTTAGGTTTATTAATATCGAGAAATTTCTAAGAACTAAAAGATCATAAAAAAAAATTAAAAATGTTTTTACTGGTGACTCGAAAACTATTCAAAACCAAATAATTAATTATTAATTGAATTTAATTGAATGCATTTCTGATTATTTAAATGATCATGTAAAAAATGAAAATGAACACACAGTTTTTTTCTGTGCAAGTGGATGACACCACTGATTTTACGCAAACCTCCCAGTGCTCCATAATTTTAAGATAAGTTAATTCAGAAGGTTCAGTAGTCGAGAGATTCTTAGGATTTAATAATGTCAGCTCCGATAGAACGTCGGAGAATTTATATTCTCTATTGGATCAAATTTTGGACCAATTTGACTATAAACATAAATCAATAGGGCAATGTTACGATGGCGCAAGTGTGATGTCTGGCCATTTAAATGGCCTTCAAAAAAAAAAAAAAAAAAGAAAAACCGCCGCAGGCTGTATTTGTCCTGATGCAGCAAAGTTTAAAAATATTTCTAAATGTCGAATTTTTTTGCAAGCCTTAGTGGTATTCCCTCATTTTTTATTCACTCAGCCAAACGAACGTATGCTCTTACATCTGTATCTACGAGGCGTATACCAACAATTACAGAAACTCGTTGGTCTTCAAATTTGAAGTTAGTAAATGTGATTGTTCAAGTTGCATTCTTCAAAAAAAATTGCTTGACATTCATTTTTGCATATCCAATAAAAAACGCTGTCGTGAAGCGCTCTGTAAAAAAAGAAACGAACATTTTTTTAAATACCATGTTTGATAAAGCAAATTCTATTACAGAAATAAATCATTACAAACGTGAGCTTGCTAAGCTTTCACCTGAAGAAATTAGGGTAAGTATAGAACCCTTTTTTTGAAATATTGGACCATATTTTAATAGAAATGACACTAACCTTCCAAGACTCTGAAAAACTTACATTTTTATGTTTGGCAGATTCAGTTAAATTTTACGAATATAGTTTAAATTTTCCCACTGGACCGTTTGAAAATTTGTTACAGTTATATGGGGAAATATTTTCAAAAAGTCAACGATTTAAAAATGAGCTTGGTCTTATTTTTGCCAATGACAGTAATTGGAATATATCGGTGCAAGAACAAGTGAAAAAAATTAATGAAAATAAAGATATTTTAACCCAAGCATATAAAGTGTTTTCCCTTATTTTGACAATACCCTCGACAAGTGCTTCAGTGGAAAGAAGTTTTTCTTGCCTTAAACGTGTAAAAACTTAGTTAAGAAATACAATATCTCAAAAAA
This sequence comes from Kuschelorhynchus macadamiae, assembly GCA_030620095.1. NCBI lineage: Eukaryota > Metazoa > Arthropoda > Insecta > Coleoptera > Curculionidae > Kuschelorhynchus > Kuschelorhynchus macadamiae. The sequence continues at coordinate 62,215 of JAUTXW010000770.1, read as the reverse complement.
GACTTACTTCTCTAGGCAATATTTCATTTCAAAAGGAATATCTGGAGGAGATTAGGGTAACTCATCAGGATGTTATATATATATTTGCTGCTATGAAGGATAGGAGAATTTAGTATACAAAATTTAGGTAAGCCGTAAAAAAATATTGTACCTCTTCCACATATAAAAATATTCTGGAAAAAAAATTATTACGATATTTTCCTGCGTCATTTGCACTTCACTTACTTTTTATCCCGCGAGCCGCCACTGTTTTATTGGCTTCCTACTCGTCTGATTGTATGTTTGTATTACAAGCGTACAATCAGACGAGACTTTGTATGTCTGGTTCAAATCTTGTAATAGATTTTTCACCACTTCCATTACCGATTATTTTCAAATTTCACATGCATACACTTTCGGATATATAAAACCCAAATTTTTTTAGTCAACGTTTAGAAATCCAATACGGCCGACGAATTTTGTTACTTGTGTAGATTAAACTGAAAATTGGTGCCTAGGAAAATTTAAGTCAGCATTTAAAAATTCAAAATAGCGATGCCAAAATGACAATGTCAACAGGTCGGACGGATGATTTTAACATTTGTGGGGATTATTTAAGAATGCACAACAAAATCAGAATGGTGGCGCCAATATAGCGAACGAATTTGGTCATTTGTACAGATTCGGCTGAAATATCAGGATCTAGAAGTATTTAAGAATGAAAGTTATGACATTTTAGTCAATATATGAAAAATTAAAAATGGCGGCACCAACATAGCAGACTAATTTTAAAATGTTTGCAGATTTGATTAAAATTCGGTATTAGGGGACTGCACATCTTGAATGTTTGTCAACATTTTAAAAATTCAAGATTGTAATGCCAACACGGCGGTGGAATTTTAACATTTGTACAGATTTGAGAATACATATCATACATTTTTAGTAAATATTTAAAAAATGAGAGTAGGAATGCCTAGATTGCGAGCCAATTTTAAGATTTATACAGATTTTAATAAAAATCGATATTAAGTGTGCAAAGATGGCGGAACAAAATGGCGTCTAAATAAAATGTGTGTAATCGTGAAAAAAATACCCTTTTATGAAGATATGTAAAACCTGTCATCACATTTTAGCAAAACAGATGCCAAAACATATGTTTTATCGTTTCCGTTGGTCCATCTGCCGGCGTGTCTGTCTGTAAGTTTTGCGGAATTGCTTAAAAACTACTTACCCGGTTGATATCAAATTATGATCAAAAATTAAGGGTCATATAGACCCAGTAACATTTTCATAAGAATCCAATATGGCAAAACAAAATGGCGGCCTAGTAAATTGTTAAAAAAATTATTACTAAAAAACTACTTATGCAATGTATCTCATATTTTGCGCAAATATCAAATACTATGTAAGAATCAACTAGTAAAATTTAGGTACGAATCCAAGATGGCAGAACAAAATAGCGGTTAGTAAAGTATTTCAAAATTCAACCTGAAAAGCTACTTAACGAACTGATTTCAAATTGTCTGCCATAACTAACTGTGATATTCAGATGAACTAGTAAAACTGTGGTAGTAATTCAAGATGACGGAACAAAATGGCGTGAAAAAATCGTCTTCTCAAGTTTTACATATCTTCACCTTTTAGCTTCCGTAGATGTCAAAAAATATATTTTATCAATTCAGTCAGTCCGTCTGTCGGTTTTGTCTGTGTCAGTTCACGGTTTAGCTTAAACACTACTTATCACAGTGACTTCGAATTTTGGCCAAAAATTAAGGATAATATGGGGATGACCTAGTAATATTTTGGTAAAAATCCAATGTACCGGAACAAGATGGCGCCCTAGTGAAAAGTTAAAAAATTATTACTGAAAAAACTAATTATCCAATTTATCGCAAATTTTGCACAAAAACCAAATGTTATATAGAAATGAACTTGTAACATTTTCGTACTAATATAAGATAGCAAAACCAAATGAGGGTCTTTTAAAATAATAAAAAAATCTGCCTGAAAGCACTACTTATTTGTTTAATTTCAAATTTTGTACACACATTATGTGTATATGATATAGAAATAAACTTGTAAAGTTGTGGTACAAATTCAAGATATCGGCACAAAACGGCGGACAAATAAAATTTATAAAAAATCCACGTAAAAACTATTATTCAATTGATTTAAATTTTGCAGGAAAATTAAATTTGATATAGGGATAAACTGGTACGAATTCAACATGACGTAACAAAACGGCGATATGTGTTAATATAAAACTACTTATTCAATTTATTTTAAATTATGCCCAAAAATCAAGTGTGACTTAGGTAGAAACTGGTAAAATATTAGTAGGAATCGAATATGATTTAACAAAACGGCGTCGAATACCAATGTTTTAAAAGACATTATATATGTGTTAATAAATGACTATGTACTGAACTAAATTGGGTCACTCTTCACTATTCCTAATAACAGGAAATATTTATAGCGAGGAAAGTTCCGGGTAAAGGAAATTTACCGTTTTTTTGCTATGTCTGAGCTCTTTTTTGAGATTTCTTCTAGCTTCTAAATAAGCTTCCCAATCGCCCTATCCTTTGCTCTTGAAGGCTCTTTTATAGCCCCTCTTTTGAGACGTTTGAGGATCTCTTTCCACCAGGGAACCCTTGGGGTGCTTGTTTTTCTTAGCGGACAGGATTTCTCAAGTGCCTAAAATATGGCTTTGCTTATTGCTGCCACTTCGTCCTTCAAGTCGTCTTTGGAGACTAGAAGCCTACCCATGTCGCCCATAGACTCGTCTAGGGTCAACTTAAATTTGACCCAGTCGGTAACCCCCGGATTTCGTTTGAGAGCATATCCGTCCTGTTGGATTCGAAATTAAACCGAATCATTTTATGGTCAGACATTGAGATGTCAGTAGTTACTCTCCAGTTCTTCACTTTGTCTGCGTATTTGCGCGTTACTCTCTTCCAGCGCGATTACCAAACGTTGGCTCCGCATACACTTTTACCACTTCCAGATTTTCCGATGTTAGATACTCAACAAAAGAAGTACCCTTTGAGTTGGTATCGGTGCTACCATAGATTATATTGTGCGCGTTTGAGTTGCAACCGATAACGGCTGGAAGACCGACCTTTTTAGCGTATATAACTACCTTAATTTAATCTTCCATTGGGGGCAAATGCACGATATCGTACGGATGATATAAACTACCCAATATTACTTTAAGCTTAGAGTCGCTTGCCTTATACTCCAGAACTACTATTATAGCATCCTTGATCTCTAACTCAAAAGTGTGATCTGTAACTCCTTGAATACTATTATGTATATGTTCTCGGCCTTTCTTGTCCTTTCTCTTCAACCACTGTCTCAAAACGGGCTACCTCAAGACCTCTTATTTGATTCCTAAAAAAGTAAGGTATTTGAATTTGGACAATTTCTCTAGATTTCCCGGTCATGATGCTAGCTAGTTTGGCGGAAGCACCCTGATTTTGTGGAAGAGTTATTTGACTCGCCCTAAATTATTGGTCTACAAATATTCTATATAATTTATAAATGTCAAAATAAATTTGACATTGGAACTATGTAGTACCATATCAAAAATAAATTTCAAATTCTTGAAACATTTTTTTGGCGTTTTCGCAACTGAATAAAAATTTGAATAAAGTTGATTGAAGCAAATATTTAATAAAATTACAAATCTCAACATGTAGACTAGTCGGTCTACGGAATGTTTCGATACATAATATAAACAATATTATTTAAGCAAGCATAAGAAATTGTATCATTTACCTTAATAGATTTTTTATAGACATATAGTAGTTGTACAAATACTAATAATTAAATATTTGCTTCAATGAATTTTAAGTTAGATATTTTTATTTAGTTGCGAAAAGCCGAAAAAGTTCGTTTGTTTGTCATTCTAAACGCAACATGTAATTTGATCACATTTAAAAATAAAACTATGGAACTCTTTTACACTTATAATAATAATAATAATAATAATAATAATAATAATAATAATAATTCCGAGCCTCGGAACAGAGCCGCTGTCTGGGGATCGCCAGGGCACTTTTGGAGCCACTGCTGAAGGTGACAGCATGCGGGACGGTGACGGCGAAAGAATGAACGGGCGGGCCTTTGCCGAAAAAACTGCTACAGCCGAACCTATTCCCGAGATTTTCATCAAAGCCGACATTGTTGGAGACGGAAGTTGTCGGTTCCGATCAGTCAGCTTGCACATGTACGGCCATCAAAATAATCATGCCAAACTTCGAGAAGACGCATTGAAGTACCTACAACAAAGCTGGTCGTAACTTCAGATATTTTCGTTATTTCACGACATGACATGAAGGACTTTAACAACTATTAAAAGCGCATGAGCAAAACTATCACATACGGAACGAGCCTAGAGATATTTGCTCTCTCGAAAACCCAGAAAAACATCGCATGTAACAAAATTCGCATATTTTCTGAAAACCAAGAACAGCAAGAACCTAACCTAACCAAATAGAAGTGCATTAAAGAGAGACCAACATAACAATGAAAAATGAGCATGATAGGCTAACAAACACACAAAAAAATGACCTACTCTCTACTAACAGGCGACCCAATGTCCAGACACTTTGAGTTTCTAACACCACAAAACATCAACACAAACAACAAAGCATTATTAAAAGAAGCATCGGGCGAGTAGCGTAACAGTCGAGGACGTTGCGGGAAACGACAGCTCGACCGAAACGATCATGACCAAGCAAAGGAAAATAAACCCACCAAAAGTGTTTTGCCGGCTAAGCTGGCACCCACCAAGGCGGGAAAGGCAGGGCAACGCCTGAGCAGCATTACAGAATCGACCGAACCGATCATGCGCTGCCCAAATGGATACACAAATACATCTGGCACAGATGCTAGCCAAATACAACAACTTAAGCCCATTACAACAGCGGATATATCGCAATGACTATCTGCAACTACCAAAGAAGGTAAACCAAGGAAAAGGTTAAAATGGACAGAGAAATTAATCGAACGGTAATGTATTTCTACTACACCGCTACCAAACTGGAAACAATTTCATCAGGATAGGGACATAAACTGCATACACTTTTTATAGCACAATATTCAGAATGGAAATCACTTGTCACAGAACAAAGAGTAGTAGATCAAAAAGAGTCATCACTAAGACCAGAAAGCTCACACCACTCGCATTGCAAAACATCAAAACTATGGTAGCTGCTGAACTAAACACTCATCAAGCAAACATTGGGGACAGTGGGGCAAATGCCGAACTGATTCCACATACAAACCAGCCTAACTTTGCGCAAGAAGATCTGCGCCTCACCACACAGCACACATGACAAGTGAATCATTCGCCCAAAGCACTATACACACAGCTACACCTCGGACCGTCTAGAAATGGAGTCACATCTAAACAAATGGTCCTACAACAAGAGATCCTATTCCTCGTGTAATCTTCAAACAGGACACACAAAAAATCCTAAAGACCATCAACGAACACATAATATCTGAGTACATTACGAATGCAAGCACGATGGAGGACATTGATATAGTGATCTACGCATCAGCTATAACTACGATAACAGAGAACAATCAGAAACACCCACCACGATAGAGAAACACCAACAGCATAAAATCAAAATTCAAATGGCAGATAAGGATCGAAAACAACATTAGCAAAATTAGAAAAGAATTGGGACATCTTACCCACTTCATGAACAGCAACAAGTCAAAACGTATCACACAAAGTGTAGAGAAAATCAAATCTACATCTCCTGATCCGTGTATGCCGCAAGACTCGGAAGATACAAAGAGTCAAATGAAAGAAAAGACGCCAACAACCTGTTTCAAGGAAGCGGAAAACAGTTCTACCAAAAAACCATAAGGATCGAAAACAACATTAGCAAAATTAGAAAAGAATTGGGACATCTTACCCACTTCATGAACAGCAACAAGTCAAAACGTATCACACAAAGTGTAGAGAAAATCAAATCTACATCTCCTGATCCGTGTATGCCGCAAGACTCGGAAGATACAAAGAGTCAAATGAAAGAAAGGACGCTAACAACCTGTTTCAAGGAAGCGGAAAACAGTTCTACCAAAAAACCATGAGCAATGAGGAGGCACGAGTAATAGAACCACCGACCAAACAAGAAATTACAGAATACTGAGAAAGCATTTAGTCAGAACCGAAACTACACAATAATAACACTTCGTGGATTAAAGCGGAAGAAGACAGACACAAGTACTTGGAGGAACAAGAAGACTTTGCAATGACAACACAAGAAGTTGCAGAAACCATCAAATACACGCATAACTGGAGATGTCCTGGAATAGATGATATTTATAACTTCTGGTGCAAAACAGTTTACCTTCACACATGAAGCTTTCCCTCGCCATATTAATGAAATTATTTTAAAACCTAGCGCACTCCCCAGTTTTCTGACCCAAGAAATAACATAACTTAAACTTAAAAACTCAGACAATAAGAACCCGTCAAATTACCGACCTATTACGTGCCTTCTAACCCTATATAAGATCATCATAGCCATAATTACCAGGAGGATAGAACAACATCTAGCACACAAAAACATTCTAACGGAAGAGCAAAAACGGTGCAGGAAAAACAGCCGATAATGCAAGGAGTGCAGCTAATTATAGACAGCGTCATCATGGAACAAACGATTAAGAATCATAGAAACCTTCACACTAGTTACATAGATTATAAGAAAGCCTTTGATTCGATACCCCACGTTGGATAACCAGAGTGCTAGAATTATTCAAAGTCAATCAAAACCTCAAGCAATTTCTTATGCAAATTATGAGTACGTGGAAAACTAAAATCAACCTGAGAACACAAAAAGAACACATAGAAAGAGAAGAGATCTACATCAGACGAGGTATATACCAGGGAGATTCATTCAGCGCTTTGTGGCTCTGCTTCTGTCTCAATCCACTCTCAAACACACTGAATAACACAAACTTCGGATTCCACATTAAATACCAAAAAAATAACCTACACAAAATTAACCATCTCTTGTACATAGATGACATAAAATTATACGCAAGCACAAAGACTCCATAAAAATCAAAGAAACGTTTACCTTGGACATCAATATGGAATTTGGTATAAGTAAACGCAAGCTACTTCATATCAGTAAGGACTACTGAAAACCAAACTGAACTCTAACGAAAGCTATTAACACCTTCGCCATACCTATTCTTACGTATTCATTTGGTATTATTAAATGAGCACACACAGACACAGAAAAACACAGGAAGTTACATCACAATGAATCATCATTTCGCGCAATGTATTTAATAGTAGTTATAAGAACATGATCAAGACCTGTTCACCTATCCAATATAAAGAGAGTATATTTTTCAGTCGTATATTACAAATAAATATTATCCTTGAATCCAATTGAAAAGCCTGTAGTTCAAAAATCTCTAAATACTGAGCTACACTTGAAGTATATATTGATAATGGAAGATTGCTCTTTTGTAATCATTGTGATATATGTCTTAAAGATTCGATTAAATCAAAAAGTGTCATAATCAAACTATGAAGTGCTTTTAACCATGCAAAAGTAATAGCATTTATTATGTCATTTAGAGAGTTTTCAATAAATATATAGTTTTCTATTGGTGATTCCCACAAATCTTGAAGAGCGTCTTGAGCTGAATGGAACTTAACTAAATCAGAAATGTCCATTATTTATTTTCCGATTTCTATGATATAATTATTAAATGTTTATTCATCGATTTGTAATTTTATAATTGTAGCATTAAAGTTTTTATATTAAAGCCGTGGTGGGATAGGGGAACGTAACCCTGATTTTCGAAAAGACGGCGTTGTCAAAGTGAACTCGTTATGTCAACAATAAAATATAACTGACTTTAAGATTTTTTGTTTGAAAGTTATTATCTTCGTTTATATATGCCCATCTATAAACAAGATTACTATCATTCTTAGATGGTGTAAGTGCTCTGATAAATTTCATAATAACTGAAAACACGACTTTCGACAGCTAATTGGATATTCATTTTTTTTCGATTCGGCAACACAGCGTGGCTGCTATCGATCAAACGAGCATGGCAAAAGTCGCAAAACTACTACAAAAAATGATCCATCTAAAGATAAAAATAAACAAAGGCCATACATTTTCTTGGAATGTTAATCGTATTATTCCTTTCAGTTACAAAGTTGATTTTGTTGTTTGTAGTGAAATAGATTTAACCAATATCAAGAATACAAGATAATTCTGAATTTTATTTTGGGGAATATTTAATTATGTATTTAGGTACTCCATACATTTGATTGTGTAAATTCAAAGTTTGAAAATTGCTGTTACTTATTAATGTGCTGTATAACAAAATTTTTAAAAATATCAACGATCCATGTGCGCTTTTAAAAAATGTCAGCCGTCCACACTATGAAATAAATGCTTTAAAAAAATAAGGGAAAATGTCGAATTTAATTTTAAAGAGGACTGGAAACCCTCTTTAAAATGAAATAAATAGAAAAGACACTGGTGTAGCCAGGAAAAAATTCCCGGTCTAAAATTTTTCGCAGAAATTTAGGGCCGTATCTAGAATATATCACCGTTTCGAGTGGGTAAGGTGTTAAAAAAACAACGCCCCTGTAAAACTAAAAAAAAAAGCATTTTGACGTGTTTTCTTTAACTTTCGGTTGTATATTGTTATGTCGGTTTGTACTAAATAGAGTATATAACATTATTATCGTAAAAATTACAAAAAAACATGTATTGACAGGGTTTCACAAATAGTTTGTTTTGGAGATATCGGTTGTTGAAAATACTTATTTTTGACATACCAGGTGACGTAGGAGACATCTATATAATGCGGATTATTTTTTTCTTTTCTTTTTAAACATATCAATTGGAAATTTATCACACATATATTATTCAATACAGGGAAAATTGTTGATGAATTAAAACCATTATATACTATTTCCGGTTTTACTGGGTTTGGCCGCTGAACAGCCATTTTTTGAAAATTAACCATTGCAGCTTTATGAAAAAAAAATTAGTCACAATCAAATACTTGTTTTAAGCAGCTCGAAACGAACTTATATATTTGTTAAATTTTTAAAATACTTCCGTTATGAATCTTTCACCTTTATTAGGAATAGTGAAATATGACCCATATTAGTTCGGTACATAATGATTTAATAACACATATATACTGTCTTTTCAACATTTATATTGGGCTTAGACTAACTCTAAGATATTGGGCACCATTTTGTTCCACCTTATTGGAATCTTACTAATATTTTACCAGTTTCTGCCAAGTAGTTTTTACATTGACACACACCGCCATTTTGTTCGATCATAGTGAATTCGTACCAGCTTATCCTTCTATCACAGTTAATTTTTCTGCAAAATTTAAAGTCAGTTGAATAAGAAAATTTTTTGGTGTTTTTATAAATATTTTATTTGGCCGCCCTTTTATCTTGAATTTGTACCATATTTTTTCCAGTTCATTTCTTTTCCATAATTAATATTTGCACAAATCGACGAAGTCAATCTATTAAGTTGTTTTTTTAAATATTTTTTAGGCCGCCATTTTATTTCGTCATCTTGGATTCATACCAAAATGTTGTCAGTTGATTTTCGTGCAAAATTTGAGTCAAATTGGATAAGTAGTTTATTAGTGATAGTTCTTTTACCATTTCAGTAGGCTACTCTTCTGTTTCGCCATATCGGTTTTTTATCAAAGTGTTACAAGGTCACCCTTAATGTTTGACCAAAATTTGAAGTCAGTCGGATTAACAGTTGGTTTAGCTATGCCACGAACAGACAGACAGATCGATGGAATTGAGAAAACATGTTTTCGACATTTAGAGACCCTGAAACGGAAAAATCTGAAAAAATTCGGAGTATGATTTTTTCACGATTACAATCCTTTATGAGCGAAGTAAAAAGGTATTTTTACCGCGAAAATAACTGGAAAAATCGGTAAATTTCCTTTACCCGGGACTTCCCTCGCTATGATTTTTTTCCATTTGTTAGAAACAGTCAAGTGTGACCCAATGTAATTCTGTACATAGTCACAGTATATATATGCGTTACTTAAACTGTCTTTTCCAAACAATTTATTGTGCGGCATTTTGTTCCATCATATTGGTTTCCTATTTCCTACCAATATTTTACCAGTTTTTTTTAATTAGTTTTTACATCGACATTCCGCTATTTTGTTATGTAATATTGAATTCATTCCAGTTTATCCCATTTTCACATTTAATTTTTCTGCAAAATTAAACTCAATTGAACCAGATTTTTATCTTGATTTTTTTAAAAATTTATTTGGCCGCCAATTCCTAAATTCGTACCAAAACTTTACCAATGTATCTTTATATCACATTCTTGTACAAAAATTTAAATTAATTTAATAAATGATATTCTCAGGCTGATTTTTTTAAATATTTTATTAGGCCGCCATTTTGTTTTATTATTTTCGATCCATATCAAAATGTTACTAGTTCATTCCTATTTAACACTTAATTTTGTGCAAAATTTGAAGTGATTATCCAAATTAGTTTCTTTAGTAATAATGTTTTTAAATTTCTAAATGGCTTTCGTTACCGATCCTCTTGTTGTTATGTTAGAGTGGTGTATTATTTGGGGTTAAGATCCAGTAACAAAAAACAAAAGTAATTTTTTTAAATTGTCGACGTTTCGCAACTTTATTGTTGGATCCTTGGGATATAGATTAAATATCCTGCATGAAAACCGAATTATCAGTCTTTACCTACTCCGTTGGTCCGCAGATATTTCCTAACCTCAAATAATATACTCTAACATAACAACAACAAGATCCTTAACGATAACTATTTAGAAACTTAATACCTGGGAAATATCTGCGGACCAACGGAGAAGCTAAAGACTGGTAAAATGGGTTTCATGCGGGATATAAAATCTATACGTGCCTTGAGGATGGAACAATAAAGTTGCGAAACGTCGACAATTTAGGCTTTTGTTTTTTTTTTACTGAATCTTAACCCCAAATAGTACACCACTCTAACATAAAAACAAGAATATGGTTAACGAAAACCATTTAGAAACTTAACATCTGGGAAATATCTGCGGACTAACGGAGTAGCTAAAAACTGATAATACGGGTTTGATGCAGGATATAAAATCTATGTGTCCTGAAGATGCGACAATAAACTTGCGAAAGTCAACAAATTAAAAAGATTTTTGTTTTTTTACTGGATCCTAACCCCAAATAAAGCTCACTCTAACGTAACAACCAGAGGATCCTTAACGAAAACCATTAGGAACCTAATATCTGGGAAATATCTGCAGACCAACGGAGTAGGTAAATACTGTTAATGTAGGTTTCATGTAGGGTATAGAATCTATATATGTGTCCTGAGAATACAACAATTAAGGTGCTATGAAACGCCGACCATTCAAAAAAGGGTTTTTGTACTGGAGCCTAACCCCAAATATTACACCATTCAAACAATTTTTTAACATTATTTCGCCATATGGGATTTTTTCGATAATATTATCAGATCATCCCCATATAACGCTGTCAAAATTTGAAGTCAATCGGGTAAGTAGTTTTTAAGCTAAGCCGCGAACTGACAGATAGAACTACAAACGGACCGACGGAATTAATAAAACATGTTTTTTGGCATCTAGAGACGCTACAACGTGAAGATACGTAAAACCGGAGAGGGTGATTTTTTCATGATTACAAACAGTTTATTTGCCCGCCATCTTGAATAAGTAACACAGTTTCACTAGTTACCTTATATAGTTTTACCTTTACTACCTATACCAAACTAGTTATGGCACACAATTTGAAATCAAACCAATAAGCAGTTTTTTAGGCTGAATTTTTAAATATTTTATTAAGGCGCCATTGTGTACGTGGATTCGTACCAAAATGTTATCAGTCGATTCCAACATAATATTTGATGTTGGTGCAATATTTGAGATAAATTGGAGAAATGGTTTTTTGATAATAATTTTAGTAACATTTAACTGGGCCGTCATTTCTTTCGCCATATTGGATTTGTACCGAAATGTTACCAGCTCATCGCCATATGACCATCAATTTTTGACCAAAATTTGAAGCAAAACTAGTAGGTAATTTTTTATCTATGCCGCGAACAGACAAACACACAGACCGACGGAACTGAGAAAACAAGTTTTTAGGCATCTACGGATCTCGAAACGTGAAGATCTGAAAAAATCTCGGAGGGTGATTTTTTTACGATTACAATACTTAACTTTTACCAGGGAAGTAAACATGAACGAGATATTATTACACAAAACGATTCTTAGATCAGTGTTCGAAAAAATGAACAAATAAGTTTATTTTCGTTCTGAACACAATATCCTGTAAAAATATATAATTTTTATTTAAAATAAAAAACTAGAGGTCATTTCCGATAGAAGTAACAAAATGTTTTTATCATGTTTGTTTATGTTTGTCTCATATCGAATAATATAAGTGTGCGAAATTTGGAATTGATATTCTTAAAACTAAAAAAATGGGTCTCTGTTACATGTCTTTTGTGTTTCTCTCTATATACTTTTTTAATTTTATTTTTTTCTAAACATAAGTTATTCACTTTATTTTTTCTGGATAGGTACTCCAAACTAAACCAAATTTTACTTGCTATAATAAAACAAGTTATAAGAGAACACGTTATAATTTCATTTTTTTCTATCTACATTTTTCAGAAACTATAAAACGTAACTAACACTTATAACACAAGTTTATATTCCTCATATTATTAATATTTGTTTTTAATCTATTCGAATTAAAGATTTTATCTGTGTGTGTGATCGAATGTAATCGAAATTCGGTGCTCATAATTTAAAACTGGTATTAAAAAGAAAAATAGGTATAGTTACTGGTTATCCATTACTCAAACCAATGTAAACCTACTTCAGTCTTATTGCTCCCGCTTACCCCCCACCTAATTTGTAGGTTCATTCATGAACTAACGTTCCCATAATTGACTCAAGGTGTCAGGAGCTCCCGATGACCTCGGTTGAGCAACTATCTATCTATAACAAGGGTATTAAGTACTTTGTTTCGGAATGAAATTCTATCATTCATTATTATCTATAGGTTGTTACTTTTAAGAGTTTGAGGTCTTTATATACAAGAAGTATCCATTTGTCATGAGAGACTTAAATTGTGACTTGTTCATAATAGAAGATTGCAACGGTGTTATTTATTGCTATTAGAGAGTACTTGGGCTCAACCAGCGATGTTAATCTGAGGAGCCTGAAAAAGAAAATTCATTCATAGTAGGTTTCTAACCTATCAAAATTTATTTTGCTTTTATAATTAGTTTCAGGGTTAATTAAAAGATGTGTAATGGTCCTTTAAATTTGTTCTGAGATTTATTCGTAATTTAAGTTTCTTTATATTCCCATATATACTTTATATCCTTCTTTATATTCGGAAAGGGTATGGGATATGTGTTGACCGAAACGTTCTTTTACTTTTTCTTTTTGATGAGCGGTTTTAGTTGGAGCAGTTTTGTAAAGATGCTGCATTTGGTTACCTAAATCTCGTCCATTCTCAGATATAAAATATTTCTCATTATAAATAGTTTCGGGGGTCTAGAGGAAGTATGTGCAAAAATTAGTTCAACTAATATAAAACCATGAGTTTTTACCAGGAAAAAAAGAAGAAAAAAGTAAAAAACAATTTAGTCTTGTTGGTTCTGGATTTTGTGAGGATGCAGTAAAATAAAAGACGAGGCCTAGTTTGCGAAACCTTTTATTGTATGATCTAGCCTTCGAGAATGTTTATTATTTTCTTCAAGACCTTTTTGAATTTAAAATAAAAGAAATTTATAAGTGAAGAAAATTGTTTATACGTTTTAGTATCGATCGTACCAAAGTGCATTACAGTATGCCCGCAGATGGACTTTAGAAGAATTGAAACATACGAAAAAGTTACTCTTGATAAAAAGATTTTGCTTGAGAAATAAATAAGGTCGCGTTACCAAAAATTTAAGATTTTATACAGGGGGCATAAAAAATACAAAAATGTTATTTTGCGTAACAGCAAAAATGTCTTGAAAAAACTTTTTTGCTTGAAAAATTAATACGGTTCGTGAGATGAAAAAAATTATTTTCTTTGCTCCCTGTATGTTGTTTTGCGTCAAAAGCATACCTCATTTATAACTTTGACTCGAAAGTGCAAACATTAAATACGTTTTGATTAAAACCCAAGCAAAAATACAAGATTTAAAATTAAGAGTTTTATTACATTACTTTTTAATGTCACAAATATCGTCAAGCACACTTTTAATTAGAGTACCTACCAGTTTCTAAAATAATTATGACACTTATCAATGTAGTTGTCAATGTCTTTATTTCATGAAATAATTATTATTTAATGTAAAATAGTTCTTATCAAAATAAATTAAATAATTGTAATTCAAAATACATCTTATTCAAGTGTAATTTTTAAATAATACAAACATTAAATTAAACTAAAAAACTAAATTAGGCAGTACGATAAAAATATCAAGATTCAAAAATTCCACCGTTATATTCAACACCAGTTCTTTGGAACTTTCCTATTACGTTGTAAACTTTTTAAGCCAATTAAAACGAAAAGAATGGCATTACGGGCGGAAAAAATCATGAAGAAATTATATGTCGAATACACTATTTCCAAACTTTGGGAATTCTATAACCGACATACAGATCAAAACTTGAAAGTAAATTACAAATATATTAACAGAATATTTATCAAAAAATTTTAAATTAGATTTGGTAGCCACGCCACAGACACAGCTCTATCTGATTTTTAAAACAAGACCACATTTTCCCCAGATATAAGCTGTGTTCGATTTTCTTCTGATGGTTGCGGGGGCCAAATAATTATTGTGCATATGGTAATGTTATGACTTTAAAATGTGGAACTTACATTCCCAGTACGAGGAAATTCTTATCTTTCGGCTGATACAATTTTTGGTCAGGTTGAAAAAATATTACGGCATACCAATGTAATAAAAACTCCAGAAAAATACTGGGAGATATATACCAAAATTGGAGAAATAAAAAAACACTTGGATCGAGGTTGAAACGTCGCGATCAGGAAATACCAGCAATAGTTTTGGGACATACCATTAAATAGAAAAAACTGGACAGCCTAAAAAATTTCCTGTAGCGCTCTCTGGAGAAAAATGGTCCGCTGATCCCGAATTAAGGTGGATGATACCCATTTCCTATGAAGGGGTTGCGCAGGATCAAGAGGTTAAGCACGATGACGAGGGTAGCACACATGAAGATCCCGACTGAGAGTGTGCTGTTGAAGAAGATTTCAACTTTGTCCAAATTTCTTGTTTCATTTCTTATTTATTTTTTTAGCCTTGTAATAATGCTTAACTTAACTTTTGATAAATAATACTTGAGTTTTGGACGTAATATATTACTTGACATATTTTTTTTTATTCGCATTAAATTATTATTTTATTTCCTCGTTTAATGACTTTCTCTATTAAAATATTACAATAAGGGTTTTCGAAACGCTTTTTGTCCGTAGAAGATACGCATATTGCATTATGTCTTGACGTTTTTTAATTCTTCTATTCAGCCTAAAAAAACTTGTTCTCAAATTATGTGCCATATATAATTGTAGTCTAGGGATCGACTAGTAAAATTATGATACCTACTAATTCAAGATGGCCAAACAAAATGGCGGCCAAATAAATCATTTGCAATCGTGAAGCATCACCCGCTCAAATTATTCATATCTTTTTAGCGTCCCTAGGTGCAAAAATATGTTTTATCAATTATGTCGGCCCGTCTGTCGGTCTGTCTGTTTGTCCATCAGTTCGCGGCACAGCTAAGAACTAACCCGATTGACTACAAATTTTGACCAAAAATTAAGAGTCATATGGAGATGATCTGGTACAATTTTGGGAAAAATCCAGTAAACAAACTAAATATTAACTAAATAAACAAAATGGCGGCCTAGTGAAATGTTAAAATAATTATTAATAAAAACTACTTTTCCAATTTATTTCAAATTTTGCATAAACATAAAGTATTATGTTAGAATTAACTTGTAAAGTTTTGGTTCAAATCTAAAATGACAGAACAAAATTAAATATTTAAAAATACAGTCTGAAAAACTACTTAATGGATTGATTTCAAATTGTGTATCATAACTAATTATAGTATAGGGATAAACTAGTAAAACTGTGTTACTAATTCAAGATGGCGGAACAAAATGTCGACCAAATAAAATGTTTGTAATCGGGAAAAAATCAACTTTCCAGGTTTTACATATCTTTACATTTTAGCGTCCCCAGATGCCAAAAACATGTTTTATCAATTCCATTCCATGTGTCCGTCTGTCGGTCTGTCTGTCTGGCTGTGAGTTTGCGGCATAGCTTCAAAAATACTTACACGATTGACTTCAAATTTTGACAAAAAATTAAGGGTCTTATGGATATCACCTGGTAATATTTTCGTAAAAATTCAATATGGCGGAAGAATGTAAAAAAAAATTGATAGAGTGGTCTATTATTTGGGGTTTCGCTACTGTTTTGTTTCATCCTCGGGACACATAAATTCTATGGATAAATTGTAGATATGTGTGTCTTAGGAAATACAGAGTTTATCCTTGACTTACAAGTAAAACTAAACATTATTTGGTAAAGTGTACTGAAAATTATTTTTTTCACTTACCATTTAGATGTTTTGAATTGAATTATTTTCTTTTTAAACATAATCGTTAGGTTATTTCTGTATTGTATTTTATATTTTATTTGTATGTTCACGTTGTTGCTGTTACTGTTAGTCCATTGGTCTGCAGATATTTCCCAGATAATAAGTTTCTAAATGGTTTTCGTTATCGACCCTTTTGTTGTTATGTTATTGTGGTGTATTTTTTAGGGTTAGGATCCAGTAAAAAAACAAAAGTCTTTTTTTAAATTGTTGACGTTTCGCAACTTTATTTTTGCGTCCTCAGTACAATTATATATATTTTGTATCCTGCATGAAACACATATTATCAGTCTTTACCGACTAATTGATTTTCGTTACCGATCCTCTTGTTATATTAGAGCGTATGGGTTTCATGCATATATATAATATATATCTATATATATATATATATATATATATATATATATATATATATATATATATATGTGTGTGAGGCTTTTGTTTTTTTTTTACTGGATCCTAACCCCAAATAATATACCACTCTAACATAACAAGAGGATTCTTAACGAAAACCATTTTGAAACTTAATATCTGGGAACTATCTGCGGAACAACGGAGTAGGTAAAGAGTGATAATATGGGTTTCATGCAGGATAAAGAATGTATATATGTATTCCGATGGTGAAACAATAAAGTTGCGAAACGTCGACAATTTTAAAAAATACGTTTGTTTTTTTTATAGGATCCTAACACCCAATAATACACCCGTCTAACATAACAAGAGGATCGTTAAACGAAAACCATTTAGAAAGACTGATAATATGGGTTTCATGCATATGCATGATTTAGAATCTATATATGTGTCCTGAGGATGTAACTATAAAGTTGCGAAACGTCGACAATTTAAAAAAGACTTTGAATTTTTTACTGGATCCGAACCCCAAGTAATACACTACTCTAACACAACAATAGGGATATCATTAACGAAAACCATTTAGAAAGTTAAAAAAATGTTACTAGAAAAACTAATTATCCAATTTTCCTCAAATTTTACACAAAAATCAAGTATTACGTAGGACTGAACTGGTAAAATTTTGATATGAATCCAAGATAGCAAAACAAAATTGCGGCCTAATAATACATTTAAAAAATCAGCTGGAAAATAATTTTATAAAATTAATTACAATTTTTGTGCACGAATTAAGTGTGATATAGAGAAAAATTGTAAACTTGTGGTACGTATTTAAGATGGCGAAACAAAATGGTTGCAAAATAAATTTTTTTAAAAATCCACGTAAAAAAATTGATTTGAAATTTTGCAGTAAAATCAGAAAGAAAAGTCAACATGGCGTAACAAAATGGCGATATTTGTCAATATAAAAACCACCTATTGAATTTATTTTAAATTATGCCGAAACGTCAAGTGTGGCATAGGTAGAAAGAAATTGCTAAAATATTGATAGGAATCCAATATGATGGAACAAAATGACGCCCAATATATATAAATATTTGAAAATACGGTATACGTAACACATAATATACTATGATTATGTACTGAACTAAATTGGGTCATACTTTACTATTCCTAACATAAGAAAATTTTCCGATTTTTAATCTTCAGTTATCTTTTTAAGAAAATTATAAAATCGCCAAAACGTCTCGAGGTATGACCCTAGTGAATAAAGAAAGATAACAAGAAATAAAAATCGCCGATTGAATAAGCTAGAAATCCTAAGTTAAATTTGGTATAAGGTTCTAAATTAGTTCTAATCTAGACTTGTTAATTGTCCACCCCCAGTCTACTCTTTATCAAGGTGGTTTTAGACTTGAAGGTAGATTCTAAATAAATGCAATTGTGATATTAAAAAGTAAAATAATTGCAATTTAAACCCTGTTTAAAGTTATTCCCAAATAACTATACGCATACATAAACTCTTTAATCTGATAATTTGAGTGCGGTAGAATTTGCTGCTGCTACAAGGGATGTTCCGGGTAAAGACAAATTTACCAATTTTTCACGTTTAAATTAAAATAAATGTTTTAAATAAAATGATGAGAACTATTGAATTTTTATTAAAAATGAGATGTTGCTATTTTTAAACACCGATTTAATTCGCTTTTACCTCCTACAGAATTTCGCTAGGTATATATAACGTAGTCTATACATACATATAATTACTTTGTAATAACTGTATACATATCCCATAAAAATTTTACCACTCTATCCCTGTTTCACATTTGACTTTCTTTTTCAATTTCACTTAATTAGTAAGGCAGTTTTTGGTACTGAATTTTTCCCGCCATAGCAGCTTCACACGAAATTTTTCTCAGATTGTTCTTATATTCTTTATATTATTCTATATATATAATTTTATTTTAGTACAAATTATGAGATCCAGCCGATAAGTAGTTTCTTATTAATGTTTTTTTTCGCCATCCGGTGAGGCTGTCATTTGGTTTCGCCATATCGGATTTTTATTAAAATGTTACCATCCCATCCCGTTATGACCCTTGATTTTTGACCAAAATTTGAAGTAAATCGGATAAGTAGTTTCTTTTTCTTTTTTCCATATACAGACACGTAGCCAGTGGAGTCCTCCCCGAAACTGTGAAAATATGTTGGTATGAGCTTTGGTACTTTTCGTGAGATTTGACCGTTCGGACCTCCCCCCGAAATGAATTCCTGGTTTAGTCCCTCCCGAATTGAATTTCTGGCTACGTGTCTGTCCATATAGTTTCTTTCGATTACTTTCATAACATTTTACAACTTCTTCCCCATTAGTTTTAAACAAAACAAAATTTTCCTATTCACTTTTTTTAAAGTGTCCTTGGCATGTTAGATATAAAATACAGCATCATTTTTTCTTATTATTAATAAATTAAGTAATAAATATATAAATTAAAAATTTAAACGCTTCGGGGCATGGGGAACCGGAGGTAAGAAATTAAATAAAAAGAGCGGTTTATTTCAGTTTTATTTGAATGTTGCCTATTTTTTCGTAATGGTCAGGACATGTTAGCTTACATAAATATTTACAAAAAATAGAAAATAAACTTTCTTATAAACCTTCAAGAACTTGGCAGGACAAAAAATAACCTTAAAACGAAAAGACACTCCATAGGGCCAGTTTGGGGTTAGAAGCTATAGATTCGATTGAAAATTCACTTTCTCAACTATAGAAACTATAGTAAATAACCATAAACTAATGGTTACCACACATTGTGAAACTGGACCGTAGAAAATCTACATTTATTCCTTTGTTTCGCCAGCGCATACAAAAGTTTATATATGACAAAACGAAATTATGAGTGCAGATATTTTGACCACAAATTATTTGATTTAAATTATAAATATATAAACTCTATAATAAAAATTGGTTAATATAGACTTCAGGTATATTTAAAAACATGCAAAATATTTTTTTTGGTTATGAATTCAAGTTCGTGTGATTGGGTTCAAAAGCAACACAAGATATATATTTCGAGCGAATGTTTAAAAATGGGTAAGTTTTGGAACTTAGATTTTTGTATATGTTTTGAAAACTTAAAAAAATCCTTTTACGGTTTTCAAAGTACTTAGCTTAAATAGTAGTTAGTTCAGGTGAATGATTAACTTAGTCCATCATTAGAAGAATATTTTATTTTTTGCTTCACGATCGGACGGTAATCACATAAAATGATTGAAAGATGCCTTTTATGCAAAACGCTTATGGTCACTCCCAGATCGTCGGCTACACCCAGTTTAAATATCCCCAATGAGAGGGTATACCGTAGCAGATATTTTAATGCATTTTATGGATTCGTGCACGACGTTTATCTGTATTATAGTCCTTGGTAATTTCCATATAGGATGATGACGGCCATGTTGCGATCTGCAAGCTGCTGGCCGACCAAATTATAGTTATGATACGAAAGGCATTTGCTGATTTGACCCTAAGGGCAATAATTCGATGTTCCAGTGCTTTTAACAGAATTATTCACCTGTGTTATTTTGTTTATTTTTGCCAAAATTACACGAACATTTAGCAGCATTAGGTTACACAGGTATATAGGGCCGTATACTATCAACAGTATAGAGAAATAACGGGAATTCGATCAAAAAGTCTATATTACATTTTTTTAATACGCCAAGTTTTCGAAATTTTCAGAAATTTTTTATAATTCTTCGGCACGCTAATTAAAATGTGTAGACAATTTTGAATAAATTTCCAGAAATATAAAAATTATATTATTTATGTTGCATTTATTCCTGGATTTAAATTTAGACGAATAATTTTTTGCTCCTTATACTATATAATTTATTGTCTATTTTTTTTTTTTACTGGATCCTAACCCTAAATAATACACTACTCTAACATAAAAACAAGATGATCGTTAACGAAAGCCACTTAGGAACTTAATACCTGGGAAATATCTGCGGTCCAACGTAGCAGGTAAAGACTGATAATATAGGGTTTATGCAGGATATATAGTCTATCTATATATATATATATATATATATATATATATATATATATATATATATATATATATATATATGTCCTGAGGACGACAATTTAAAAAAATACTCTTTTTTACTGGATCTTAACCCCAAATATTATACCACTCTAACATAATTTTTTAACATTGTTTCGCCATATTGGATTTTTGCCTAAATATTACCAGGCAATCCCCGTATGACCCTTAACTTTTAGTCAAACTTTGAAGTAAATCGGGTAAGTAGTATTTAAGGTATGTCTGACAGACAGACCGACAGACGGACCGACGGAATTGATAAAACATGCTTTTTGGCATCTAGGGACGCTAAAACGTGAAAATATGTAAAACCTGAGAAGATGATTTTTTCACGATAACAAAAATTTTATTTGGCCACCATTTTGTTCCGCCATCTTGAATTAGTAACATAGTTTTACTAGTTGACTGTATATCACATTTAGTTATAGCACACAATTTGAAATGATTTCATTAAGTAGTTTTTCAGGCTGAATTTTTAAATATTTTATTATACCGATATTTTGTTCCGCCATATAATTGGCCATCTTGAATTAGTACGACAATTTTACTAGTTGACCCCTATACCACAATTAGCAGTGGCACACAATTTGCAAGGAATCCGTTAAGTAGATTTTCAGACTGAATTTTTAAATATTTTATTAAGCCGCCATTTTGTTGCGCCATCCTGGATTCGTACCAAAATTTTAACAGTTGATTCCAACATAATACTTTGATGTTTGTGCAAAGTTTGAAATAAATTGGACAAACGATTTTTCAATAATATTTTTTTTACATTTCACTAGGCCGCCATTTTGTTTCGTTATTTTGGATTTTTACCAAAATGCTACCAGCTCATCCCATTAATGTTTGATTAATTTTAAGTTAAATCGGGTAAGTAGTCTTTAAGCTATGCCGCGAACTGATAGACCGACAGACGGACCGACAGAATTGATAAAACATATTATTTAGCATATAGGGATGCTAAAACGTAAAGATGTGTAAAACCTGAGAATGATTTTTTCACGATTTCAAATAATTTATTTTGCCGCCATTTTTTTCGCCATCTTGAGCTAATACCACAATTTTACTAGTTGATCCCTATACCAAATACAATTAGTTATGACACACAATTTGAAATCAAATCATTAAGCAGTTTTTCAGGCTGAATTTTTAAATATTTTATTAAGCTGCCATATGTTTTGACATCTTGAATTCGAACCAAAATATTACTAGTTAGTAGTTGATTCCAACATAATACTTAATTTAAGATGAATTGTATGAGTGTTTTTTTAAGCAATATTTATTTAACATTTCACTAGGCCGCCATATTGGATTTTTACCAAAATGTTACCAGGTCATCGCCGTATGACTCTCAATTTTTGACCAAAACTTGGAGTCCATCGGTTAAGTAGTTTAAGCTATGCCGCGAATTAACACAGAAAGACCGACATACGGACCAACGGATCTGATAAAACATATTTTTTTGCCATCTAGGGACGCTTAAACGTAAAGAGGTGTAAAACCTGAGAGGGTGATTTTTTAACAGTTTAAATATTTAAGATTCATTTTGGGCTGAAGTTAAAAAGAATGTGAATATCTAACTTTTTGTTTATTACAACTATTTATATGTTCGTGAGCAGTGGCGGCTCTTCTATAGTCTATATGTCAATGACCCCCCAAAAAAATTTCAGAAAATAAATTATTCGTTTGACTGTTCCTCCTAATAGTTGTAATAAAACGAAACCTTGGGAAAATTTAAATATGCTACACTATTAGCCGCGCGCGGCGTTTTAAATGGCCTCGTTGCGTTCCTTAGGCATAATAAAATACGCTATACTAAGCTAGGCTGGGCAGTTCAAATTGCCCTGATTACCTTAAAGCTTGACGAAAATACCCAAAGATTTCACAGCTACCGAGCGGCAATTGGTACATGGAATATAGAATCGCGATTTGGGTCATCAGCCGGTCTCTTCTCATAATTCGATCGATCGGTCACGGCATCACGTCGGCATGCGGAAGTTCAATTGTTCAGAAGTCGCGCGATGTTGTTTCGGACGTTTTTAATCGATAAAAATTGATTTATATACTGTTTTTTGTAATATATATTTTTTTATTTTTATGATCCATGTGTGAGTTGGAAATATACAGGAAATAAAATGTTGGTAGTGACTAGTGCAAAAATAATAAACAACTTAAAAGTGCTTACAAACTTAATTTTGCAAAAATAACTAATTTCATGGCGGTCTATGTTTGAGTGGTGAATGTAGATGAAATAAAATGTCGGTAGTGCAAAAAATTAAACAACTAAAGAGTGCTAACGAACTTAATTTTGAGAAAATAACCGAATTCAAGGTAAGTGGTCGCAATTTTCCAGAACTTAGTATACGACAAACTAGTAAAGACAAAAATATAGAGGTTCATCGAAACTTTCGCATAAGTATGTACGATTTAGCTAACTGGCTATGTGGTTGTGAAGTCTCTAACTCGTTTTACTGTTATGTTTGTTTGTTGTTTTCTAAGGACTCGTCTCTCTCATTATGGTGCAAAACCGGTGTTAAAGACTTAAACCACTTGAAGGAAAAAATTAAACAACATGCGTTTTCTGCAGATCACATGAAATGTTCGGTGAACTATACTACGGTCGGAAGTGTTGATATTCGCACTCAGGTAGACACAGCTTATAGAAAATCCATTAGAGATTTTAATGAAAATGTATCCAAAAATCGTTATATTTTAAACAAAATTATAGATTGTGTAAAATTTTGTGGAGCATTCGAGCTGGCACTACGTGGCCATGATGAAACGACTTTGTCTGAAAATCCAGGGGTTTTTCCAGGGCTTATAAATTTTGTTGTTTATAAAAGGAATGTGCGTGCAATTTTAATAAACGTGCATTCAGCATTTTTCTAATCCTAAACAACGAAGAGTAGACCTGAACTTCAAGAGAATTTAAAGCTCAATTTAAAGATAAGATATTTATTTTTATTTTTATTTTAAGTATGCCTATTTTTAAATTTCGTGTTCGTGAGCATCATTTCCAAGAGATAATTTTATTGATGTATGTAATAACAAAAATAACATAATGTATTTTTTAAGCCTAATACCGTACGAACTGTTACATAACTTTGAACAATACAAAATATTTTGTCTATGAAATTTTCGGTTTTAACCGTTGCATTTTCATCAGTGTCATTGAAAATAAAATTATTTACATCTTGAAGTAATAAACGTTCTCTTTCAGCAATGTTTACGGTTACATTGTCATAAATATTCACCCCTTCCAATACTTTATCCTGAAAAATTTCGTCCAGATTAGTCATGCCTATAGAGTTGAAAGATTTTTAAAATAAACTTTCACTTCACTCAGAATCAACTTTTTATATTTCATAAGGTGACAATAATGCAAAGGAATGGTTTCAAAATTAATTAACCAAATGATAAAACAATACTCTTTTCGACACAGTGTCCATTCGATTAAACAATTAAGGCAAAATTTATGATCACAAGAATTAAGCCTGTATGTTTTAGAGTTATATAGCAAATAGGAAAATACTCGAAAATGTCTTCTGACACTATAAACTCGTTTTTATTTATTTCTTTTTAATTTTACTTTCTTCAAAACTTCAATACATTTACAACTTTAAACGGAAGTAGCAAAAACCAACTTGATTAAATAATTTTCAATATTAGGGAAGAGAAGGAGAAGATGCATAATGAGGAGGAGGAGGGGCTTCTCTTCTTAAATAACTACTGACCAATTTCGCTTGTATAGACATTATATGAGCTATATGTACAAAAATAAACATTTTACACATAGGACGAGGAAAACATCAAAACCCACCTAGTTTTGAAATTGAAAATACTAGTAGTTGAAATTAGGATATTAGACACCTTTTTCAGGTGCATTGCTTCTGTAACATAGTTTTCGGATTTTTCATCATATTTCAAAGCGGTGACACTTTATTGTGCATTGTTGAACAGATTTGTATTATGTCCTACAATTTTTTAACTTAGAAAAATAAATGTTTTTAAAAAACTATTCGCGTAGATCGATTAGTTAACTCATGCGATTGTTGTTGTAGGTTAATTTATATATATTTTGAAAGATCTGTTATTTATAGTATATATTTATCAAATTAGAATGTTTTCTTTTTGATTACAAATAAGAGTAATTCCGTAGCATTTCTATCTAAATTACATGTCAATTAGTTCGCCAGCAAGCGGTGTTGCCAAAGTTAACATTGATATTTTCTTTGATGAGTGTGTGTAATTATTAAAAATGGCAATTAGGTAAGGTTAGGAATGATTAAGTTCGCTAAAAAAAGCGCGTTGTAACGCGTCAACAAAATTTCGATTCTATATTAAAACAAAGATTTTTTTTTAAGAATACCTATATATTGTTAGGTGAATTTGTCCCATTAGCGTTAAGTTAACTGGTGGCGAAATATAGATAATATATATATATAAATATATGGAGCAAATTAGATCAGTTGGGCAACATTGTATATGATTTTGTTTGTGCATTTTTTCAAAAACATCCTAATTGATAGTTTTAGCATCGAAAAGTAATAAAATGTCTATACTTTATTCGTTGTTTGTATAAAGTTTTGTGATTTTTTTTAAATAAAATAAAAATTTCCTAATAAAACCAAAAAAAAGGTAAAAATCGAGATGTATTAAATCGTACCAGACCCGGCTTAAATATGGAATTAACGTGTAAATGCTACGGTCTTTCGGTTCAGACACCACTGAAATCTAATCATAATTACGTCAAGACTTCTTCCAATACTTTCGAACTTGAAGAATCTATATTTCCACAAAAAAACACATTTCCTCACCATAGTTTATTTTTTTAGTTATGCACTACAACATACAGAACTTAGAAAATAATTAAAAACTAAAAAAATATATATTAACAACAACGATCGAACGCAGTAACAAAAACGACAGCATCTGCTTTGTAATTAGACTATAAAACAAGAGTGCTATGAATGAATAGTTGCAAAACTACACATAGGGACGCAAATTTGGCGTTACCAGTTCTATTTGGTAATATTTTTAGACGATCATTTTTGTAATTTTTTTAAGTTGTTAGTTAATTGCTTAGACAATAAAACAATATTTTATGGTCTAAGGTTAATTATGTTATTAATATACAAACCCATTGGAGTAATTCGATAAAAATTGGCTTAGAATATTTGACAATTTTTAAAACGTGACAACAACATACTTTATAGATAAGTGGAGAGGGAAAATATTTCAATCTATGATTCCGTGTTAAATCTAAATAGATGGGTCTCTCTTATTTTTATAGTCTAAGTA
The DNA here is from genome assembly GCA_030620095.1 of Kuschelorhynchus macadamiae. Taxonomy (NCBI): domain Eukaryota; kingdom Metazoa; phylum Arthropoda; class Insecta; order Coleoptera; family Curculionidae; genus Kuschelorhynchus; species Kuschelorhynchus macadamiae. The sequence goes on along the minus strand of JAUTXW010000770.1, from coordinate 35,736 downwards.
AATATCGCAACAATATTACCACAACATAAGCCTACAAAGTGTATAAAACCGTTTGTAACGATGGGTAAACTACTATTCTAAGGATGTACAGAAACAGAAAGGTTTCTACAGAAAGCCTAAGATTTCCAAAGATTACCAAAATATTTCCTGTCAAGTGTACAGTAGACATTTAAAGACTTCGTGCAGTGGTTTACTCCTCGGTTGGTAAACAAACTACTTTGTTTACAAGTTATAACCATTTAATCTAAGGGCGAATTTAAGAAAACGCACTTCACAGTAGTGTAATTAAATTATGTCATTTTCTACTCGCACTTGACTGAACTGAAAATTGTGTGTTCGATGCCATGTAAGAAAATTTTCAAATTATTTTTTCTCGCAAACGGTGTATACTAACGAATTAAACGAATTGTTTCTTTCTTTTCTAGAAAAACTTATACTTTTACGATTTTTAAATGAAAAAATCTACGCGGAAAAATATATAGCTACTTTTTCCTCTCTCCCACCTATACTTCATAAACGTTTCGAAAATATGTAGGAAAAACCATCTTCAGACGGGCTCATTGTCGGGACTATAACCCCTAACGAAGCAATTTTCAATACATGTTTACATGACAGTTTAGTATTCTTTTATAACTAATTACTAAATTAAAAATATTAACCATCAATTTCAGGGCACCCTGTATATTTAAAATTAAAAAAAAATTTTTATATACAAAATTATTTTTGTTAACTACACAGTGTAGCTCAAAAATGATAAGACAGATCCCCAGAAACGAAAACAAATTCAAAAAACTGTAAAACATGTAAAACTTTTTTAATTTTTATGTGTATACAAAATATGTTTTCAACTATATAGGCTAGCCCTAAACAGCCACCTGCAAATGAAAAAACATATATCTACAAGAATTTCGTTTGCATAGCAAATAGTGAAATACATCAAATTTCTGAAGAAACAACTCTTTAAAAATTAAAACAAAAAAAACTTTAAACGTTTTTTTATCCGTTATACAGGGTAGCCTAGAGATATGAAACAGTGCCCAAAAAACGAAGCAATTGTTTATTTTATAGCAGTTACTTAAAAAACAAATGGTGTAACATGTCAAATTTCATTAATCTCTTTGTATATAAGACATTTTTTCCACTATAGTAGTCCTGGGGAAAACATGAGTTACGTTCCATATAGCTTTTACAAAAAAAAATTGTGCGTATGAAGGCTTAATCTAAAGGTATATATATATATATATATATATATATATATATATATATATATATATATATTAATAACTAACTTATATAACTTAAGATATAAAACCTAATGGAGTTAAAATATTATACGCAACCACTTAGTATCTCTTTAATTTCAGACCACAGTGAATTTCACACAAATGAAAACCAGAAATAATATATATTTGATAAAAAAGCTTTAGAATTGTGCTTAAATATAGGGAAACTCGTGAATTATCGCCCCTAAGATGATTTGCGATGTTTGTAAAGTTTTTTTTTGTTTTGGTTGCTAAATTGTATAGTTTTCACAATTCTTCCCAGTCATCATATATTGTGAAAAACGAGATAAGCTTGTTGGGAGAGCACTCTCATCCTTCTCAATTTAGAGTGCCACCAGTAAATTATTCATCATATGAGATTTTTTTTTTAATTTGACGAATCTAAAAAATTAGTTTAGAGAAAGTTTTGCCTGGAAAATAAAGCAAAATGACAATAAACAAGTTACTCACATGACTTACCTTACCCTAAATTTGACTTTTTTGTTTTGATTAAAAAGCTATATTGGAATCCCAAAAATGTTCAAAAAAACATATTAAAAAAGTAGGTCTGTGTGTATGTGAACAAACATTTGTACGAACGATAATTTGAGATCGGTCTAATCGATTATTTTTAAATCTGCACCAAAAATATACTAGGTCAGTGTCTCGCGAGATTAAATTTTGGGTGCCATGGGCGTTGGTTTTCGATTATTTTAAGAGGTATAAAAACATATTTTGAGAACCCGAAAGCTGACAGCAGGTGAAATTGAATACAGAAATAGTTGGGTAAATGTTCTGCGATTAGAAGAAATTAGAAATCATTGGCGTAGGTACTTGTTGTTTTCTGCGTTCATCAATTCAATAAAAACGTAATATTTCGAGAAACTGTAAAATACGCCAAATTTATTTTATTTTCTTTTTGTAATCAAAATAATTTTTATCCAGTATATATATATATATATATATATATATATATAATATATATTTTTTTCTATTTAGGTAATTCTACTAAAATACCTTTTGGTAATAAGGCCCACTTTCAAAAAAAAGTTGAAAGTGGGCCTTATTACCAAAAGATACTTTAGTAGAAGTACCTAAATAGAAAAAAATATATATTCATATATATATATATATATATATATATATATATTTAATGAATTTATTTTCTTTCTTGGGTATAGGTTTGGTGAAATTAATGGTAAATTTTTTTTTTTTTCCTCCACTAGCTCGACGTTTCGCTTCTTGTTTGGAAGCTTTTTCAAGAGCTTTTTTATTTTATTTCATCTAAAAATTTTATGAACAGATAAAACTAGAACATTTTTTAAATTACAGTGCGTTAAAATGTTTACAATGTACACAACAAACAACATCTATAAACCTTGTCACATAATAATTTATACATTCAAAACTCATAATAAAATAAGACATTTATAGGTAAAAGTTCTTTAAGTTAAAATAATATATGTACTATACCTTGGAAATAGCACCAGTTCAGGTGAGCATTTTTAATGTTTCTAACCGATGGACAATAAAATCATAAATTCCAACTTATAAAAACCTATTTTCTTGCCATGTTTTTATTCTTTCAAATATTAAAAACGTATATATTTTATTTTATATAGTGGATGGTTGAAGACATTTAGAACTCCGATGTTTACAAGTGTTGTTCAAATTGTAAATTATAATGTTGGAAAGTTGTTATTAAAAATTTTGTTTTTTTTTTTTTATATTATTTAGTGTATATCAGTTAATTTTATATATTTATTTAATTAAGTTATGATAAATTTGACTTAGATTCTGAATGTCCTTCTTATCATTTACTACATTAGGTTCTTTCTTTATTTGATACATTTCCTTGAAAGCTAATTTATGATAATTTCGATCTTGACATAAAATTTTTGTTTCAGCAAAGTTAAATTCATGATTTTCGCTTTTTTCGTGTTTATGTAAGGCAGTAGATGCGTTCTTTGTATATTTATGGCCGTTTAAACGATTTTCTAAATACTGCGTTGTCATGCCTATGTACTTTTTTGGACAATTTATGCAAGGCACAGAATAAATAACATTCGATCTTTTCTTTTTTGGAATTTCACTCTTTAGAGGGGTGTATAGGTTTGTTAATAAATTGTGTGATTTATGGCATATAATTATGTCATATTTAGATAATGTGTATTTTAATTTTTCTGACAAACCATCTGTGTATGGCATTGAAATGAATCTAGTGTTCCTTGTACTCTTTTGTTTGTTATTCTGTACTCTGCTATTATAGAATTTATATGTTCGTTGTTTAAAAATGCGTTTTATTTGTTTTAAAGGAAAATGATTTTTTTCTAGGATGTCTTGAACTTTTTTTAGAGCATCTGGTCGAAATTCTGGAGAAGTGAGAGCAATAGCTCTATCAGTTAGTCCAATTATAACACTGTTTTTTTGAGATTTTGGGTGGTGGGAATTAAAATTTAAGTAACGACCTGAACAAGTTTTTTTGTAAACCATTTGGTTTTGATCTTATTTTGGACCTTTATTAAGGTTAAATCAAGAAAATTAATTTCGTTATTATCTTCTAATTCAAAGGTAAATTGTAATTTCGGATGAAAGCTATTAAATTTGTTAATAAGGTCTTGAATTTTATTTGACGGGACAGTGGTGAGACAATCATCCACAAACCGTTTGAAAAAAACAATTTCAAAATCTAAGTGTTTAATGACTTGTTCTTCCAAATGTTCCATTACTAAGGTTTTTATAAGTTGGAATTTATGATTTTATTGTCCATCGGTTAGAAACATTAAAAATGCTCACCTGAACTGGTGCTATTTCCAAGGTATAGTACATATATTATTTTAACTTAAAGAACTTTTACCTATAAATGTCTTATTTTATTATGAGTTTTGAATGTATAAATTATTATGTGACAAGGTTTATAGATGTTGTTTGTTGTGTACATTGTAAACATTTTAACGCACTGTAATTTAAAAAATGTTCTAGTTTTATCTGTTCATAAAATTTTTAGATGAAATAAAATAAAAAGCTTTTGAAAAAGCTTCCAAACAAGAAGCGAAACGTCGAGCTAGTGGAGAAAAAAAAAAGAAAAAAAAAAAAAAATTTACCATTAATTTCACCAAACCTATACCCAAGAAAGAAAATAAATTCATTAAATATGGAATATGGTTTAAGAAGAAAGTTGAAAATTAATATGTATTAGCAAGGGTTGAAGCTGCTATAAAAACAATGTCTTTTTTCCAAGAGATTAGGAATTCTTACGGAAATATACCAATGGAAATATTGAAAACAATATCAACAACGTATGATAAACAAGCAAAACAGAAAAATCGAAGGATATTTTTATTGAAATGTAAACACGCAAATGTTATACCAACATTTTTAAACTTTAGTGTTCCACATATAAGCTTCTCAGGTACGTACCTTGGAAATAAATTTAATGATATTTTGAAAGACACTCAAATAAAAATCTTAAACTTAATTTTAACCGAAACTGTTCGAAACATAAACGCATTAGACATACTTATAAAAGAAAAAATAAATCAAGCAAAGACCTATATACCGCAAAATATTTTAAATAACTTTTTAAAATTCGAAAAAATTAAATACGAAAAAACGTTTGATTTTGTAAAAAGCAAAAACATCAGTAAGTTCTGTAATTTAATTTCCCACGATAATAATGAAATAGAAATAAATACATCTGAATGGTTGAAAAACATTTCTGAAACAGAAATTCCAAGGGACATTGCGGAAGTTTTAGCCTTTTTTCACTTCCAATAATAAAAGAACAAAATTTACCTTATGCTGAATATATTGCTTCAGTAGAACAAGCAATTTACATAAACCTGATCAAATAAAAGACAGTATCCGGGCTGATGTTGTAAACATTATTTCAAATCACAAATCAAAAGTTAGCCAAAATAAAATAAAAACTAATAAAATGCAAAAAAATATCCAAAAAAAATTAAACAAAGCTAAACAATTTATTAAAGCTAATCCACAAATAACGATTTTACAACCTGACAAAAGTAACAAAACTGTGGTCATGAATTCAACAGACTATGATACAAAAATAAATGAACTTTTAAATGACGCAAAAACATATAAAAAATTAAGATCTGACCCCACAAACACATTTCAAGTGAAAAATAACAACTTTATAAAAAAATTAGTAAACAAAAAATTACTTAGTGAGCTAGAAGCAAAAAAATTAATAATTCACAATGCAACAGCACCAAAATTATATGGCTTACCAAAACTACACAAACCTGGAATACCCCTTCGACCAATCATTTCGTGTATTCAGGCCCCGTTTTACAATTTGTCTAGGTATCTGTCGAAATGTTTATCAAACGTTACTGGTAGAAACGATTATTATATAAAAGATTCCTTTTCTTTCAAAAAGTTTATCGACACTGTAAATATTCCAGACAACCACCAACTTATCTCTCTGGATGTAATTTCATTATATACAAACATTCCAAATGATTTAGTATCGGAAATTATTCAACACAAATGGCCGTTAATTAAAGAACATACTACTCTCTCCTGCAACGAATTTATAGAATCAATAAATTTAACATTAAATAACAACTATTTTCAATATAAAAATAACTTTTACCAGCAGCTTGACGGCTGTGCCATGGGATCCCCAATATCGTCCACCATAGCACAATTAGTAATGGAACATTTGGAAGAACAAGTCATTAAACACTTAGATTTTGAAATTGTTTTTTTCAAACGGTTTGTGGATGATTGTCTCACCACTGTCCCGTCAAATAAAATTCAAGACCTTATTAACAAATTTAATAGCTTTCATCCGAAATTACAATTTACCTTTGAATTAGAAGATAATAACGAAATTAATTTTCTTGATTTAACCTTAATAAAGGTCCAAAATAAGATCAAAACCAAATGGTTTACAAAAAAAACTTGTTCAGGTCGTTACTTAAATTTTAATTCCCACCACCCAAAATCTCAAAAAAACAGTGTTATAATTGGACTAACTGATAGAGCTATTGCTCTCACTTCTCCAGAATTTCGACCAGATGCTCTAAAAAAAGTTCAAGACATCCTAGAAAAAAATCATTTTCCTTTAAAACAAATAAAACGCATTTTTAAACAACGAACATATAAATTCTATAATAGCAGAGTACAGAATAACAAACAAAAGAGTACAAGAAACACTAGATTCATTTCAATGCCATACACAGATGGTTTGTCAGAAAAATTAAAATACACATTATCTAAATATGACATAATTATATGCCATAAATCACACAATTTATTAACAAACCTATACACCCCTCTAAAGAGTGAAATTCCAAAAAAGAAAAGATCGAATGTTATTTATTCTGTGCCTTGCATAAATTGTCCAAAAAAGTACATAGGCATGACAACGCAGTATTTAGAAAATCGTTTAAACGGCCATAAATATACAAAGAACGCATCTACTGCCTTACATAAACACGAAAAAAGCGAAAATCATGAATTTAACTTTGCTGAAACAAAAATTTTATGTCAAGATCGAAATTATCATAAATTAGCTTTCAAGGAAATGTATCAAATAAAGAAAGAACCTAATGTAGTAAATGATAAGAAGGACATTCAGAATCTAAGTCAAATTTATCATAACTTAATTAAATAAATATATAAAATTAACTGATATACACTAAATAATATAGAAAAAAAAAAAACAAAATTTTTAATAACAACTTTCCAACATTATAATTTACAATTTGAACAACACTTGTAAACATCGGAGTTCTAAATGTCTTCAACCATCCACTATATAAAATAAAATATATACGTTTTTAATATTTGAAAGAATAAAAACATGGCAAGAAAATAGGTTTTTATAAGTTGGAATTTATGATTTTATTGTCCATCGGTTAGAAACATAAAAAATGCTCACCTGAACTGGTGCTATTTACAAGGAATAGTACATATATTATTTTAACTTAAAGAACTTTTACCTATAAATGTCTTATTTTATTATGAGTTTTGAATGTATAAATTATTATGTGACAAGGTTTATAGATGTTGTTTGTTGTGTACATTGTAAACATTTTAACGCACTGTAATTTAAAAAATGTTCTAGTTTTATCTGTTCATAAAATTTTTAGATGAAATAAAATAAAAAAGCTCTTGAAAAAGCTTCCAAACAAGGAGCGAAACGTCGAGCTAGTGGAGGAAAAAAAAAAAAAAAAAAAATTTACCATTAATTTCACCAAACCTATACCCAAGAAAGAAAATAAATTCATTAAATATGGAATATGGTTTAAGAAGAAAGTTGAAAATTTTTTTTTTTTTTTATATAAAGAGTAATTTTTAAGCACTAAAAAAAACGTTTTGATAAGAATACTTTTATTTAGCTTCTAATAACATAAAAAACATATTCTGAGTTAAAATATATATATTTTTTGGATAAAAACTGATAACTTAAAAAACGTAAAAAATGGGCCATATTTCCGCCTTGAAGGCTAATATGTTATATTTTTAGCCTGCAAAGGAGATGTTTTGGTGAAAATAGGTCTCTCTTTAATACTTGAGCTTTATAGTTTATCGCTTTTCGTCTAGGAGTTGTTTGACTCTTTACAATAAAATCGGGAGTAGGTAGAAGTTCCACTATAGTTTTAGGCTCTGTGTTTTCTTTGGAGGCAGGCTTAATGATAGTTACGTTTAAAATGTTAATTTTTGATGATTTTTTATGGCTTTCATCTTTCAAATAACCCAGTTTTTCTACAACAGATTCATTTTTTTGTTATAAAAGAATGTTTGTTGCTTTTTTGTCGTCTTTTGTTGAACGCTAAGTTTTGGTTTTGTTACTGAAACACTTTCATCATTCCAAAAAGAGCAACCCGGCTTTTGGATATTTGCTATCTTAACTGTTTTAGCTAAAATACTTAAAGGTATCTCATCTTCATCATCAGACCACTTATTTTCATCTTCGTCTGGTTCCTTCATCTATCTAAATGTCAACTCTGAGGGTACAAATGCTGTTCCTGGTATTACAGATGGATCAAATGGAAAGATTCCCGTTGATCTGAAACCACTCTGTATGTTTGAACTGTTCATGCATTGTTTACACACCGGATTTAAAATTTGTCCGAATTTTTCTTTCTTTAAAGCTCTTCGAGCTGTAGGATTATCGTTCCAATAACGTAAGAGTTCGACGTCCCAATAATGTTCAAACGCTCTAAATATCGCCTTATCTAGGGGCTGAAACTCATGCGTCGTGTTAGAAGGCAAGCAGTAGAGAAAAATTTCATATTGTTCCGCAGTATCTACAACCGAAATATCTAAGTGGCATGACGCACCGTCTAGAATTAACAAAATTGGGCCAGCTGGTTTAAACTTGGAAAAATGGTACAGCCAGCGTACAAAAATCTCTCTAGTCATGCTTCCTTTTTCAGCCATTGCAACCACTGAGCCATGAGGAAGATTTTCCTTGAATGCTTCTTTTAATCTAGATCCCTTAAAAGTTACCATCGGCGGTATTGCATGACCCAAGGCATTGACACAGGCAACTATCGTACAATTTTCAGCATGTTCGTTTGAAATTAAATGTACTCGACGTGACCCTTTTGAGCCAATACGGGTTGATTATGATGTAATGTCAACCGGCACCCCTTTTCATCGATGTTAAAAATTCTTTCTGGAGAATTTTTGATTTCTAATTCATCCATAATGTTTTCCAGTTTGTTAAAATGATCTTTTGCTATTATGGGATTTAACTTTTGCGCCCGGGCTGAATTTAAATTTTGCGCTTTCCTCTGAGAGATGTTTCTGTGTCTTCTTAAAAAAGATTTGTACCAATCATATCCTGCCATTTCTCTGTCGCTGGAAAATTTATGTTCTTCTTAGAGTCTTTGGAACTAAAGGTACCCCCATGTTTGCTAACCTTAGAATCCTTGCCACTAGCGCTTGTTCTTTATCCTCAGATAAAATGCTTTTTCGTCCAAGTTTTCTGGTCAATTTTCCTGTCTTCAAATGGTTGCGAAGAGTTGTTCGTGGAATTCCACATTTCATTTCGACTTCCCTTTGGGACATACCTTTCTTTAGCAATATAAGAGCTTCACTCATCATATCCTCCGTCCAGTTTACGCGAATTCCTCTGTTTTTCTGCCCCGTAATCTAAAAGTTTTAGTTTAAAAAAGTATGACACAAATGAAGTTCAAGTCGAAGATATGGTCCATTACAAAAATAAAAGCTGGGACATATTTTCGCTTAAAGTTTTAAATTTAGGTTTATGTGTCTATATTATGAAAAAACAAAGTCTTTTTACAATACAAAATTGTAAAGTATTTGACTTAATAAAAATAAACCGATTTTTTATACAACTCCACAACATAATGTACCCACCTTAAAAATTACAAGCTTTAAAACCACAGAATAAAACTAGTATTCCTGTACTATTATGTAAAAATGCCTGCTTGCAACAATAATATACTTATTTGGTTTTACCTTTAGGCTACTAATCTAAAAACAAAAAAAAAACATGTTTGAAAATAAGGACGAAAATACAGCCCAGGGCGAAAATATGGCCCGCTTTAAAATTTACCCGGGCCATATTTCCGCCCGACAGCTTTTTCAAATTTAAGGTTATGTAACTAAATTATAAATACTTACAAAAATTGTAATACTAAAAAACAATATTAAAAACTATACAATTATTGAGAAAATAAATACTTACAGACTTTTTTTAACACAACTCGAACCGAACGTAGTTTAAAATGGCAAAATTTTATAAGAAATACGCAGCAAATAAAACACGTGGTCATTTATCATTACACAAGCAAACAACTGTTCACTGAATCACGAAAATGTTTTCTACTTCATAGTTTTTAGGCAGTAGGTGATAGATGGCGCTGCACATCCCTAAAACTCAGGATGGGCCTTATTTTCGCCTGGGCCATATTACCCAAAGGTACCTTATACAAGTTGGTACTTCATAAGCTTCTATCTTGCTTAGAAAACATTGATTCGCGACAAAATTATTTTATTTTTTGTATACAAAAAGTTATTTTTTCATAAATATAGGGTAGCCGCAGCAGGATGAAAAAACCGCTAACCGAAAATGAGAAAAAAACAAAAGCATTTAGCATGATTAGAAAACAGTGAAACACGTCAAATTTATTTTATTATTTTGTACTTAAAGATCAATTATACAGGGTTATCATAAGACAATTATATACGTCCCTGAAAATGAAATCCAAAAAAGGTTTCAATATCGTTTAGCTTTTTTAACAAACGGTGAAACAGGTTATTTCACTTTTATGTATATAAATAATTTTTTAATTATTCAGCATTGCTTTAGAGATATGATACAGCCTTAAAAAAACGAAGTTTTTTTAAGCCAGTTAGTATTTGTATATAAAACATTTTTTCCACTATACGAGTCCCTTAAAAAATGAAAATATTTGTTTACTTCCCTCGTAAAGGGGAAGTATTGAAAACGTGAAAAAATCTCCCTCAGAGATTTTGCAGATCTTTACCTTTGATCGTCCCCAGATACCGAAAAATATGTTTTCTCAATTTCGTCGGTCTCTCTGTCGGTCTGTCAGTCTACCTGTTCGCGACATAACTAAAAAATTACTCACCCAATTTACTTCAAATTTTGGTAATTAAGGGTCTTTTGGGGATACCTGGTAACAGTTTGGTAAAAAATTATTATGGCGAAACAAAATGGAAGACCAGTGAACTGTTAAAAAATATTATTAAAAACCTAATTACCCAATGAACCTCAAATTTTACACAAAAATCAAATATTGTGTTGAAATCAGCTGGTAAAATTTTGATATGAATCCAAGATGGGAGCTTAATAAATATAAAACCATCCTGAAAAAACTACTTAATAGATTGATTGTGTGCCATAACTAACTGTGGTGTAGGGATAAAATAGTAAAAATGTAGTGCTAATTCAAAATTTCGGAACAAAATAGCGGTCAAATAAAATGTTTGTAGTCAAGAAAAATCACCCTCTCACGTTTTACTTAGCTTCACGTTTTAGCATCAGTTGTCAAAAATTATGTTTTATCAATTCCTTCGGTCCGTGTGTCGGTCTGTCTGCCTGGCTGTCAATTTGCGGCCTAGTTTAAAAACTAGTTATCAGATTGACTTCAAATTTTAGGCAAAAATTAAGGGTTATATGGGGATGACCTGGTAATATTTTGGTGAAAATCTAATATGCCGGAACAAGATGGCGCCCTAGTGAACCATTAAAAAAATATTACTAAGAATCTAATTCTACAATTTATCTCAGATTTAGCATAAAAATCTAGTGTTACATAGGAATGAACTGGTAACATTTTAGTATGAATCCAACATAGCAGAAGAAAATGGTGGCTAATAAAATATTTAAAAAACTGGCCTAAAAAAACTATTTATTAAATTAATGTTAAATTGTGCAAGCATTAAGTGTGATATAGAGATAAACTGGTGAAATTGTGGTACGAATTTAAGATGGCGCAACAAAATGGCGCAAAATAAAATTTTGTATAATCAACATAAAAAATTTTATTCAATTGACTTTAAATTTTGCAGAAAAAATAAATGTGATACAGGGCTAAACTGGAACGAATTCAACATGACGTAACAAAATGATCGTGTGTCACTCTAAAAACTCCTTATTGAATTTATTACTTCTCTCGTAAAAGGAAAATATTTTAATCGTGAAAGAATCACCCTCACAATTTTTTCAGATGTTTACTTTTCAGGGTTCCTAGATTACGAAAAACATGTTTCCTTAATTCCCTCGGTCTGCTCACCCGATTGACTTAAAATTTTGGTCCAAAATTAAGGGACATATGGGACACAAGGGATGACCTGGTAACATTTCGGTAAAAATCCAATATGGCGGCTCAGTGAATTGTTAAAAAAAATATAATTTAAACTACCTGTATCCAATGTATCTCAATTTTTGCACAAAAATCAAGTGTTATGTTGGAATTAACTAGTAAAATTTTGGTAGATATCCAAGAATGTTGAACAAAATGACGGTTTAATAAAATATTTAAAAACTCAGCCCGTAAAACTACTTAATATACAGATTTCAAATTGTGTGCCGTGACTAATTGTGGTATAGGGATGAACTAGTAAAATTGTGGTAGTAATTCAAAATGGAAGAACAAAATGGCGTAATAAAATATTTGCAACCGTGAAAAAATCGTCCTCTCAGGTTTAACATATTTCATCGATCCGTCTTTCGGTTAGATCGCGGCATAGCTTAAAAACTACTTATCAGATTAGCTTCAAATTTTAGTAAAAAAATAAGGATCATATGAGGATAAGCTGGTAACATTTTCGTAAAACTCCAATATCCCGGAACAAGATGACGGCCTGGTGAGACGTTAAAAAATTATTAGCAATTTACCTAAAATTTTGCACAAAAATCAAGTGTTACTTAAAAATAAACTGGCAATATTCTTGTATGAATATAAGATAGCAAAAGAAAGTGGCGGTCGAATATTTAAAAATTCAGCCTGAGAAGACTACCTATTAAATTAATTTTAAAATGTGCAAGCATTTAAGTGTGATATACAGGTAAATTGGTAAAGTTGTGGTACGAATTTAGGAGGGCGAAACAAAATGACGGCCAAATAAATTTTTAAAAAAATCAAGGTAAAAAAATTTTTAACTGTCTTAAGGTAAAGAAAATTTACCGACTTTTTATTTACATAACGCTTACCATTAAAACAAAACTGTAAAGAGGGCCAATTTATTTTCTTTTTGTTCGCATACATAAGCAAAGTTTTTCTTTATAAAAAGCTAATTGAAGGGGATAAAAAGCTCCTTAAAAATGAATTTTAAATTTTGAAGGATGTAAATTTTAATAAATAAAATATACATATTTAAAAAAAACGGTAAAACTCGACAAAATTATTATATTTTTTGCCTATAAACCTCAACTTCAGAAAACCATTGATGTACATAGTATATGTGGGGAAGTGCTATGTTTGCCAAAACACTTTTTGTGGACCCATTTCACCAACAAAATGGCGCGAACCCATAGCGTTGAAATTTTATATATAGCTATGAAATTAACAAAAACTCTTTTCATTTTCGTTTTTCAAAATTTTGAGAAAAATATGCGATTTTAAAACAATATATATATTTTAATCTTCAAAACGGGAATAAAAATAGCGTTGCTTTGGCTTTTATGATAGTCATCTACACAGGCTTTAGATTAACCAAATCTCCAAAATATAAATGGTGTATGAAAACGTCTCTGCATATATAACAAAATTTAATTATCTTGAATTTTTGTGAAAATTGGAAAACATTAAAATTTGTTTTTATTTTTTTACATAGTAGAAGGAAAACAATCTTCAACAGAAAAGAAACATTTTAACTTTTTTGCAAATTTTGGATTTTATTACTAAGATCTATTTAATGTTATGTTTAGCATGTCGAATGGAACTTTGTCACTTCATTATACGGGTTGTCTGTAGTAATAAATACAAAACTCTTTAAAGTTTGTCTTAACTTGGGAGAAGAATGGAATTATGTATAGATTTTTGTATTTCAGTATAAAAGTAATTAAATAAGTAAGTAGTTCTTAGTTACGCCGCGAACTGACAGACAGACGCACAGACCGACAGACAGACAAATGGAATTGAGAAAAACCTGTTATTTGGCATTCAGTCATTAAAATCATAGCAGTTTTTTCAGGCTGAATTTTAAATATTTTATTAAGCCGCCATTTTATTTCGCCATCATAGATTCGTATCAAATATTACTAGTTAATTAATAACACTTCAATTTTATGGAAAAGTTGAGGTAAACTGAATATTTCTGGCCGCCATTTTGTTTCGCCATATCGGATTCTTATGAAACCAATGAAGTCAATCGGATAAGTAGTTTTTTAGGTGTGCTATTCGCGGCACCGACAGACAGATAGACAGACCGACGTAATTGAGAAAACATGTTTTCGGACATCTAGGGACTCCGAAACGTAAACATCTAAATAAATCTCGGAGGTCATTTTTTCACGATTATTTTACGAGGGAAGTAATAAATGCAGTAGTTAAAATAGGGGAGCGCCTCCTCCTCCTCCTCTTCCTCTCTCTCATGTCCCTCATTCTTATCTTCCTCCCCTTTTATTCTCATTCGCATCATATTTTTAATTTTTTCTCTTTGTCCTAACACATTTGATTTTGCATTCTTAAGTCTTATAAATAGGTGCATCAAGATCATTTTAGTATGCTCAGGCACATTTACTAAGCTGTGCTCGAGTTGCGTAAAAAGTTATTTTTGAATTTTTCCACCAATTGTGTATAAAACAAAAAGAAAAAATGTGTCAAGTAATAAGTGAATTATGTGTAATCGCGAAAAATTAGCTACATCTATCAGACTTTTAAAAGTTAAATATCTCAATTTCTTTGAAGTGATTTCGAAAGATGAATACACCAAGCTGTTTTATCCACTGAAACGAGATTATTTGGAAGCAACCGACTGTTGTGATGATTACTTAGAAGGAATTATAAGTCTTACTACGTTTTTCAATACATTTGGGAAATCATACTTTGTAGGAGAGTTAAGCCACCTATTAGAATTTATAGGAGAAGATTGCCAATTTATACCTGCTATTATTGCAACCCAAAAGAGGTTTCAATTATACGAAGATAAAAAACAGGTATCATCAAGAAAAGTTAATCCTATTCGCAAGAGACGTCCCCCCACATATTTACGATATTATGTTAAATAAATTTAATGGCTGAGTTGCTGATCGCAGTTAAATTATTAGAGGACAAATTTAGTAATCTTTCAAAAACCTATTTCTCATATTCTATGGCAAGTGGTCCGGAGTGGATAGACTTTTATTATAATCAAGCTGCGGAATTCGTAAAGGCTGCCCTTTGTTGCAACAAACCCTTTGACACATTAAATGTTTTTCAACTTATTCGAGATCTAAAAGATATTGGCTTTAGTTACTATTTAAAAGACTTGAAGCAATTTATTGACGAGGATACTATTCTTCAAGAAATTGAGAAGGAAGAATAAATTTAATAATATTCACAATGGAGCAAGTGGTTACTGAAATGTATGAAGAGTTTATTATATCTGCTGCATACTTCCAATATTTATCAATTGTAGGCGAAGAAGACGCAGAGGCACAAGATTTGTCAGCATACGTTAAGAAAATTGATCGAATGGAACAATGTAAATTAGCTGCTAAATTTTGTAATGATTATTTAAAATATAAAAATGAGTATGAACTTTTAAATGAATTTAGAAAATTAGATTTAAGGTATCATATTAATTGTATTAAATCATGATTAGTTAACGCAAAATAAAAATGTAATTAAGTTTTTTTATATTTTTATTCATTCATAAAACAATTGTCATATAAAAATAACACATTTGTCAAAGCACACATACAAGGTGATTTTGAATGATAGAAGCATTTTGGTTCCATTAGCTTTAGTGCTGGTTGTTCATCTATTCCAATCACAGGCTTTTTAGAATATTTCTCTATAAAATCCTTTTTGTTGGTTCCTTTTACAAAAACAAAATCTGCTTTCTTCGTAAGTGTTTCAATTATTTTTGGGAAATGATGTAATGGAGTAAATCCCTTATTCCAATGTATACAATGATGATTTTTCATTAGCCATACCGCCTGCTTGTGACAATCAGGTGAAAGAAACTTTTGGTATAAATTTATTTTTTTCATCCTTGAATCCTTAAATATCCATAACCAATCTCATATTTTCAAAGCAGCAAATTTTTTAATGAGAATTTTTTTACTTGAATAATTTGCAATTTCTTCTTTCAGTTGATTAATTTTAAAAATAAATTTTTCAATTTGTTGTTGTAGTTTTGATGTCATGACTAAAACTAAAAGCTTTTGAAAATGCCTTTAAATTAAATCGAATTATGAAAAGAGTGGGGATAAAGTTTATAATTGTTTCACAATTTTAGTAAGAGGATTGTAGCTAAATAATTTGTCATGTAAAATAAGACAATAAGCAGAAGTATCTTTTTTAATTGCATTGTGTGTCTCAAATTCAATTCTCATTACTACGGATCCCATTTGAATTGTTTCTTTTTGATGGGAGCAATCAATATGTGTAATAGGACTAATGTTTTTGAATTGTTCAGGATTAAAAATGGGTTCATTTGGAACACCATAGTAAGAATGTCTAAAGTTGGCAAACATTTCGTATAAAGCAGAAAATTTGTTTTCTTTGAAATTTAAGTATAAATCGTGATAAGGATATCTTTCAGAATTTAAAAATACTCTAATATTTGACAAGGTAATATTGTCAAATTTACATATCTTTAGCAATTTTCCCTTTTCTGTTTTCTTGAAAGCCAATCACAACATGACGAGGAGCTTCTAGTATACTAGTTGTTTTTACCGGCAATGTGTGACGGGTTGTTTCGGTTAGAGAAGAATATTCAACAAGTTCCCAACTCCTAAATCCTATCAATATATCTTTATTTGATTCTAATATTTTTGATAGAGCAAGTTGTTGTGGCATATCAACTAGAATGTGAGGAACTTTACAATAAATTTTATCGAAAGTAACCAATGGAGTGTCAGGAGCACTAACGGGGTGTGCCGGATCTTCTTTGAAGATAACACCATCTAAATCATCAGTTGATCTAATAAGAACTAATTCCTGTTTCATATTCATAATAATTTTTCTTATTGAATCTATAGTAATTCCCTTTAGTTCAAAGCGGATTTTTCTGAACAAAAAGGCTATATATTATATATATATATATATTTATCTTCTGTATTAGTTAATTTTCCTTCGATATAAAGTAAACTATCTGATGGTAGAGTGTAAGCATCGAGTTCTTGAATTGGGACCCTTATTTCATCATTGTAATTGAATTTTGAAGAAATATATGGTTGATATGTGTGAAGCTCTGAACTAACGATGGAATTGTCTACATAAAGCTTTTCGTTTACGTTTAATATGTTCATTATTTTAAAACAGAGAAACCCAAAGATGTGAAAAATTTACGATTATCTCGTCTTAACTTGTTGGTGTTGGATTTGATACTAAACTGTTGTTTAGTCTTTTTCTTTTTATAAGTTTTTTCTTTGTTGATAGTGGTAGGTGCAAGTCTCATTCCAAGGGCTTTATTATATCTAACAACCATTTTATATGTCACTAGCTTGTAAATGTAACCTAACTGTTATAGTTTCTCCTCTAAAACTGATAAGTTCTCCGTCTTGATCAACTATTTTAACGGTTATATTGTTAATTGCTTTGACGCTAACTGGAAAATACAAAATGGGCTAAGGAGATTCCACTATTTTATAGCCTGGAGCTACAGTTGGATAAAACTGGTGAATAATATGAACAGGTTTACCATTACTGTAAGAACCGACACAAATATTACAATCAATACAAATAGCATTCACCTTAGTTATTTTTGCAACATTATCTGATTCTTCCTCTTTCGTAGCTTTTAGTATCCTATTATTAAAACCCAACATTTTTCCTATCGAATCTTCTTTCGTAAAATCAATTTTTCTACTACACATTAAAAAAGTTTTTAGAGTGTTAACATATTTGCTTTTAAAAGAAAAAAAAAATTTTCATTCGGAAATAAATCTTCTATACTTTCTCTTATGTATGTTTCTATATCTGTAATGTCGTAAGTTCCGTCGGGAATAACAATTACTTTATTATCTATATAAAATTTATTATATCCTTCTTTTATATTGGGAATAGTCATAAACGTTTCAAAATCAGCTGAACCCAGGTAATATTGTTTTCCATCCTCTAAATATATGGGCCGATTAAAATCAGCAGACAAAACAGAACTGTTTCCTGATATGGCAATTGTGGTGGACATTGCAGTTTATTTATGAATGAGATATTACATCAAATAATGAGTTTATATATTTTTTTGCAAAAATTTTAGGGATAGTTGACCACAGTTATATGAATTAAATTTTTGTTTGTTTTCATAAGTATAAAATACATCCACTTTGCCATTCGAATTAAAATATTTGAGAAGTTCAAAAGGTGGTTTTAAATTTCCATAACTATCAAAATATATTACATTTTTGTTATTTTTAATATAAGCAGTCCAATGAGATCCTTTATTTTGTTTTTTATCCAAATTTACAATACCACACTCTTTCAGATTAATTTTTTTCGTTCATCGAGCATAAAAACACCTCTAAAGCCAGTTATTTTTAACAGCTTTACATATTTAATAATATCATTGTTCGTAAGTGCTCTTTTTGGAAAACTTATTTTGAGTTTTTTTTTTTGTCTGATTGCTTTCATTTTGACTGATCCTCCTTTATAAGGTCTAATAAATAGTCCTTTTTGGTTGGTACACCGTCCTATAAAGATTACTTAGCAGATTTTCATGAATTACCCAGATCATATATTGATGAGGGTGTGAAAGATACACAACATAAATTTGATGATTATTTTGGAATAGTTCATGACCTCGAAACGGATAAGTTTTCTTTTGGTTTAACACAGATACCGGTAGAAATTATTGGAAAAGACCTTAAAGTGGGAGGAATAACGTACACAGGCACGCCAGGTTTATACGAATTGCTTTTCAAAAAAGAACCGAAAGGTTATAAGAAGGAAGATTTAGATAATTACATGAACATTCTAGCTAAAACAAATGTATATCGTAGGAATTTTGATTCAGATGAACAAGTTCAAGGAAATACATCACACAAATATGTTACAATAATAGGACCATATTTACAAAGAAAAGGGATTACAAAGACAAAAACCTTGCAAAAATTAGTTACAGCATTTAACAAACCAAAACCTCCGTTTAGAACAACTAGAGCCAAAACAACAGGAAAGGGATTAATTTTGAAAACAAACAGATCAAATACAGACTATGTATACTGGAATAATGTAAACGAAATTGTTGACAGGCTACGTTTATTAATTTCATCAAGTGATGCGGGAAATAATGCTCTTAGTAACGAGATTATTTCTATTATTGAAGAATTAAGAGAAGATAAAGTTATACTATAAAGACAGCTATTAAATATAATCATATTTATTGTTTAATGAAAGCTCAACATGACAGTTGATAAATTTGGACGCCATATTTCAAAGCGTCAATTAATAAATTCTGCTTCTTTGGAAAATACAATTTATTCAAATATTTAAAGTCAAATTCTCAACAATTTTAAGTTAGATTTTATTAAACAAAATCAAGAGGGAATAAGTGACATTAATAATTTAAAAAGGAGAATAGGTAAAATTGAAACAAATAATGAAATCTTTGCTAAAAAGCTTAAGGTTTTTGATGAAAAATTTTTAAAGTATGAAAACCAGATTAAAGGATGTTATACCTCAATTGAAAACGTTAATAAACAGTTGCTAACGCTAAATCAAATAAGTAAAGATTTGCAATTTTTAAATGAACATGTTAAAAAGGAAGACAAAAAATTAAGTGATGATATCAACAAAATTAATAAAATAATGGAAACAAATATAAGAGAAGTAATAATTGAAAAACACAAGGAGAAGATTAAACAATTAAGAACTTTTATAAAAAGGTTAGATGATGAAAAAAAAAGAAATCAAAATAGTATTCTTAACAGTAGAACAATTGACCAACTCTCTTTGGAAGAAAAACAACAATATATTTCCTTTGGAAAGATAATGTCTAGTGTAATTAAAAAATTAGAACAAGAATTAAATAAAACAAAGGAGGAATTCAAAAATAGTGATAGTAGATCAACTACTTTCTTAACTGGAGAGATAAAAAACTAATAAAATGCTTTAGAAAGGGCGATTACTAAAATTGGTAAAGTTTTAAATGAAAAAAGTTATATAATACAAATTGATAAATTGAATGAATGGGAAAAAACATATAAAAGTTATATTTCGAATTACTACAAAACATAGAAATTGAACTTCCTTTAAATTGAATAAACAAGTTTGTTGTCATGTCAACCGTTAAACAACAAGTCGTTAATGAATTACATAAACCTGCTAGAAAAAACTACAAACGCAGAAGGGTGGTGGTGAAAGGGTTAAATGATCTTTTTCAAGCTGATTTGGTTGAAATGTTACCCTATGCCAAATTTAATAAGGGATTTAAATATATCTTGATTACCATAAATGATGTTTGGACCGAACCGGTAAAATCTAAATCTGGAAAAGACGTAACAGCGGCAATAAAAAAATATTAATCAGTGCAAAAACTCCACCAAAAAACTTGCAAACGGACAGAGGGAGAGAGTTTTTCAATGTAAATTTTCAAAATTCGATGCAACAATTTCGAATTAACCATTATAGCACGTTTTCCAATTTGAAAGCGAGTAGAGTAGAAAGAGTGAACAGGACTTTAAAGAATAATATGTGGAAAATATTTAGCATTCAAGGAAATTACAAATGGTTTAATATATTAGCGGATATTGTAAAAGAATATAACAATACAAAACATTCTTCAATAGGAATGAAGCCAAAACAAGTAAATAAAACAAATGAAAAGAGAATCTTGAAATCTGCATTTACTCATGCTAAAACGTTAGATATAAAATCTCCAAAGTTTAAAGTGGGGGATCACGTACGCATAAGCAAGCATCGAGAGGCATTTTCGAAAGGTTACACACCAAATTGGTCAAATGAGATATTCCACATTAAAGAAGTTAAGATGACAAACCCCTGGACATATTTAATTCAAGACGAAGATAATCAGGATATTCTGGGTGGTTTTTATGAGCAAGAATTACTAAAAGTAAAGCATACCGATGTGTATCTTATTGAGAGAAGATTTTGAGAAGGAAAGGAAACAAAGTTTATGTGAAATGGTTAGGACTTGATAAAAAATATAATACATGGATTGATAAAAAAAAATATTGTTTAATTAAATTGAAATTAAATTTTAGTTAAATTTGTTTTATTTCTGTTCCTCACTTTATGCTTTAGCTGATACAAATTACAATGTCTGAAAAGTACCTACTCTTATGTGCTAATTAATTTCAAATAAAATTCACATTTGAGAAATTAAAATTTTATTAAGTAAAACATCAAATACAATTTTTATTAAAACGTGTCAAATTTATTTTATTTCTATGTTCCTCAGATAATATCGAATCTAGAATAAGTTTACAATCATTTATTCTTTTTTCAAAACAAAATCTATCTAAGTACCACATCTGAAAATTACTCCTACGGGCTTGTCTGTAAGCAAAGCTCCACTTCACTAACACATGCACCTTATTGTTCTCTTCCAGAAAATATATTGTTTTCTTCGCAATATTTTCTTTTTGATCCATTTTCATTGTTTTCTTCGTAATATTTTCTTTTTGTTCCATTTTGCTTGTTTGTTGCAATTTGTTTTCCATTTCTTCAGGATATAAAGCAAGTAATTCCATCATAGTTGAAACATTTTCACTGTTAGGATTTTGTGTTGGACTTATTATATTATAAATATGCGTACACAAGTCGCCACAATCAGCTGAAATATTATTTTGAAATATTTTGAAATATGTATTGAATTCTTGCCTTTTAATTATAGATAATCTATAATCAATGATTACCTTCAATCGCCACAAATTGTCCAAAGACTCTTGTCCTAAGTATATGAAGTGTGGGTCTTTTGTAATTTGCAGAACAGGGATATCATTTATTTTCTGGACCTGCAGATGAAGGTTGTTTATCTTCACACTGGTTTGATCAACTTGAGGAAAGTAGAAATTATTTACAATAATGAACACAAATGTCTTTCCTTTTCTTCGGTTAGTGCGATTAAAAATCCAGTTTTTCCACCAATTACAATTTTTGGAGAAAAATCATTTAAACTAATGCCAACAAGAAGAAATTTTGACAAAGAATTATTTAAAAAATAAATTTTTGAATTAAGAAGCGTTTCTAAAGGCTTATGAACCGCGGCGTTGTTCATAATGATTAAACGAGACTGAAACATATTGCGTTATTCTTGTACTTAAATATTCTCATCCCCACTCTCTTTAAAGTTTCGATTAAAATGGATTAATAAAAAAATAGATTTCCAGTTTGAAATTTGTAATAAAGATAAATAATTAAAATGGTAATGTATAAAAATAATGCAAAGTTTAATGTAACACTAATGATGGAAAAGTAATAATTTTTGAATCCGTCATAATAATTGGTATGGTTGGGGGTTAAAATTTGTAACTGATTATTGTTAAACTCTAACCTTTCGATCCAATTTGTTTCAAAAATAGATCGATTTATCCAAATCGATATATACGATATGATACAAAATTTTAAAAAATTTACTTGCATTTTCTTCTCCATTTATTCGTTCCATCCAACTAATTGTACTATTTTAATTAATCCAATTTTCATAAATTTACAATATTTACTTAGAGTGACGTCTGTTTTATTAGAAAAACATATTTCACACTGTGTTACGCCAGGGGGATGATGAACATAAAAAACATTTTGGAAAATAAAATAAAGAAGAATGAATTGCGATCTACTGATAGTCATTGAAACAAATTAATAATTATATTCCAAATTTATTAACATTAAGCAGATAATTTCACCACGAAAGCAAAAGCAGTTGTAAAAAAATAACAATAAAATACTTAATTTAAGGATATGTAAAAGTTCATAAATAAGGATATTAATAATACTATATAAAATGTGTAGCTTGAAGACTTATTTTGAATGGTTACAATTATTCGATTCCTATTTTTCCATAAACAGTTATTTAAATCACAATTCCTAGCAAATTACTTATGCTCCACAATAGGATTCATCATAACTTAACCAATTAAAAATTTCAATACCAGAATAAAAACATTTACAAATATCATTGATTGAAATATAGTAATAGCCAGCTCCAGCCAACACTTCTGGTCTCAATTTTCCTTTCCACTTCTTAAAAGTGGAAAGTCGTTTTTCATATGTTTTAAAATAACTGTTATCAATTTCTTTGTCAAAAGTTTCTAAGCACATTTTGTGAAAGGCTTATGAAGACTAACTTTGGTTTCAAAAACAACAAATTTAAATACCTTATAATATCTACATAAATATATCTAAATCTTCATGTTCTGCATTCCATTGATACAAAGCAATATCTTGGTGTCCCCAAGCTAATGTATTAAAACTATAGGGAATTTTATACCCCTTATCGTCTTCAGAACTCAAAGCCAATTTATTAATTAATTCCGTGAAAATTGTGTGTTGTCTAGATCGACAACATACATTGAACAAAGGGTTTCAGAACGATTTTCAACATCTTTATAATGAATAAAATCCACTGCTTTTTAATGGCACTTTTCTTAGCACCTTTTGCTTTTTTTGTTAAACTATTTTCCGTTTTAATACAATATGCTTTTGCTCCAGTACCAAAGAACGCAGTAATGGGTTCACCAGCATATTCATCTTTGAATTTTCCTATAACTGACTTTGTAATAGGCATTTCATGAATATTAACAAATTAGTATCAAATTTGTGAATATTTTTTATCATGTCAGAACAAATATTTAGAGTTGCGACTTCTAAAATTAACAAATTGGTATCGGTGTATAAAAGTGAAATATTTTCCTGATAAAGAGGTTTTACAAAATTATAAAAGAAATCATACATGACAGTTTTAGATATATCTAATATTGAGAAGCCTACATATATTGGTTTATTGTAAGTAACTTGAATCTTTTGCATTTGAATAGCTACCAAGTTTTCAGAAAATATTGTTAAGTCCTTGAAATATGGTTTTGCAATTAAATTCTCAGCACCATCTTTTCTTCTATTTTTTTCCCACTCTGTAACAAGTCTTACGTCAATTCTCATAAATACTATTATTTGCCAACTTGTAAGTATTACGATCAAATTCACTCTTTGAATCATTTCTTAATCTTGAATTCAAGTCTATATATTTATTCAACCAATCAGATTGAGAAAACTGAAAAACTCTATGAACTTTAGTCAACTTGAGTCCATGTTCCAAACATTGTTTTAATAACTGATAGGTTATAATAACATATTTGAATGAATAACATATTTTGATTTATCATTTGGGTATTAATTTTATGCGTTTAGAATTTGGCGGTTTAAAGTTTTCAGGACAAAACGGAAAATCGTTATGATAGGAATGTAGACTTGTAGGATATTCTAAATCAACTTCTAAAACATATCCCTTATTAGATTTTTTAGAAATATTCATAATATTTAAATCGTTGATTTCTTTATCTGTTAACCAAACAAAATCTCCCGTTGGAATGTGTTGTGACATTGCATAACTATACAAATTTGTTGCATCATAATAAATTATGTATTTAGATGGCTTTAAAGGATCAAAATTTAAAAGAAATGGATTATTAGCTTCAGATTTTCTACAAATGCAAGAGCTCACACCAACGCGAATTCTAACTCTATTCCAGTATAACGCAAACACGCCTCCCTGTATAAACCTGGAAAAGTGTAAAAATGAGCTGGATCGAGCTTATATGTGGATAAACAAGTGTTTCTAAAATTTTCAAAAATATCTGCCAAAAGTAAAGTATCAGAGAGTAAGTAAAGGTCAGAGTATTGATCAAGAGATTCACATTTAAACAATTGCCAAACCTTTACAGCTCTTTGATATTCTGCATCATTGATGTGCTCATCCGTTAAAATATTATAAAATTGCTTTTTCTGAGGTAAAGTTGTTTCTTCTAATTTTAAATAATCATCAATATAATTGTAAGGAAATACACCTTTTTGACGAGTAAGTTTAAATTTTTCTTCATCATTGAAATTTTTTTTTTATTTCATTACATTGTTCATCTTTTAAGCTTTCAGAGAGTTTTGATAAAGAATGGGATAGAAATTGAAAAGAATCAATGAACCTTAACGATATATTTTTTTTCTTAGCCTTTTATGTCTTTTTATCAAAATAGTTATCCACATGAATAAGCTTTTCAAATGAAATATATTTTTCCTTGTTTTGTGCGAAAGCCGTTAGTTGTTCTTTGTTTAAGCATAATTTTTTAAGAAATAGGTGAGAATCATAATTACGCAAATTATGCAATATAACTGGAATAAAGTTAGGTATTCTGTAATTTATGTTGCAGAGTGAATGAGCTGGACCTCTATAAAGACCAGTTATATGACCATGATCTGCAACCCTGTCATTTAAAAGAGGTTTATTACAAATATGACAAACTGTTTCATAGTTATGGTAAATTTTGTCCAGTTCGTTCAAAGGAATCATCTTTTTAGGAACCTTTAAAAATTTATTGTATATGTTATACACGTCTCTTTCTAAAGAATTTATAAATAATGTATCACAATTTTGACCTCTATATCTTTCAAATTTAGAATAATTATCGTCGAAGGAACATTTAATGTAATAGGCAAATGAATGTGGAATATGTTCATATTGTTTTAAGGTGTATGAAGTATTAGGATTTTTGTCAACATTGTCATTATTTAAAGGCTTTAAAATGCATTCAAAATCTGCATACACCACGAAAGGAACTTTCATTTGTTTATGATAATTTAAAAATTTCAAAATATTATCATATGAATAGTTTCCAAACTTATCTTTTATTAATTCTTTAGAAGGTAGGTTAATTCGTAAATGACCACAATTATAGCTATTGTGTTGTAATAAATTTTCTTCTGTAGGGAAATATTGTAAACAACCGTCGCAAATATATTTTTTTTCGTGATGTTTAGACATTTGTGTAGAAACTAATTTTGATAAATCTTTAATATAGCAATAATGAAAAGTTTTTTCATCGTCATCACTTCTTAACAATAAATTGACATGTTGATTTTTTTTATTCGATGAATAATAAAGTGGACCAATTACTTAATACCCCTTTTTAGGATTTATAATTTCGAATTCATATACATTAATAGAAATGTTATTTTTTTCTTCAAAAATCTTAATGTTCTTTAGCAACATTGGAAATTCTATACCTGACATATCCAAAACAGAAGAGTAGTGTGGGTAGGATGAAGTTTCAAAATCTAATCCGCTTGGTTGGTGAAGAGCAGACACACCTGCCCAGGCGAAGCAAAAGTTGTCATCATTCCTAATGTTGATCACAGCTTAACGTCTCTTGATCTCTTGAGGAAGTTCGATACAAGATGAGGCTCTCAGCGGATTGTGCTTGTTAACATTAATTTCCAAATGAAGTAAATTCATCAAAGCCCATCCTGCAACGTAAAAATTAAAAAATTATTTTTTTGTTGCTGTTGTAAAATAGAAAGTAAATTCTTTATCTGAATCTCTTTCTGCAAATTCGTCAGCTTTCTGGTCAATAATGGTGCAGATTTGCTCTAAAAGTTCTTTTGTCTGATCTCCCTGGCAAATGACTTGGAACGGCGCATTCAAAGATTGACATCATAGCTGTCGCTACTAGGGTTAAAATAGAAACCGAACAGTTCCATATTTAGCTTGATACATTTATGTTTCTGCAGTTCTTGATCTATTAGATGTACAATTTTGTATTCCAAATGTTGAAAATATTCTTTCATATTTATGAAGTTTTGGGGTGAGGAAATCCTATAAGATATTATTCGTTCCCTGAATGCCGACTTGATAATTTCAACATCTTCCTCCAAGCCTATTTTGGAATTGTTCTTGTGCACACTAGATCGAAGATGTCCACCCCATAGACTTTGGTTTATATTTTTTTTGCATTCTTTACAATATTTTACAATATTTGCATAATCTATAAATTAAGAAAAAATATTTTACAAAATAAAACATGAAAAATAAAATGTTCTTACCTTTAATAAGCTTTGGTTGTTTCAACCAACTAGTGAGTGTTGTGGAATTTCCGCAAACATGTTTTTTAATATGTCGCAACAAATTATCCTTTCTAGTGAAGACTTTATTACATGTTACACACTTGCATTTTTGAAGTTTTCTAGATAATAATAATGAAATTAATATTGTGCATTTTTGTTTGGTTATAGTCAAATTTTGAAAAAAGCAATCTTATCCCCCCGGACCCCTGAATTCCCGAGACTCAAATCCCGGCTCCCCAATTACAGGCTACTCTTTTCAGGTTAAGTTAGTTTAGGTTAGGTTAAGTTAGGTTAGGTTAAAAAAGAAGAAAGGAAAAAAAAGGAGAAGGAAGGAAAAAGGAGAAGGAATGAAAAAGAAGAAAAAGAAAAAAGGAGAAAGAAGGAAGGGAGAGAGAAAAAGGAGAAAGAAGGAAGGGAGAGAAGCGGGATCTTAGGTTAGGTTAGGTTAGGGTAAAAAAGAAGAAAGGAAAAAAAAGGAGGCAAAAGTAAAAGGAAGGAAAAAGGAGAAGGAAGGAAAAAGGAGAAGGAAGGAAAAAGGAGAAGGAAGGAAAAAGAAGAAAAAGAAAAAAGGAGAAAGTAGGAAGCGAGAGAAAGAAGATGGGGTGAGGGTGGGGGGTTAAGGGGGATCTTAGGTTAGGTTAGGTTAGATTAAAAAAGAAGAAAGGAAAAAAAGGAGTAGGAAGGAAAAAGGAGAAGGAAGGAAAAAGGAGTAAAATAAAAAAAAGAGAAAGAAGATGGGGTGAGGGTGGGGGGGGGGTTAAGGGGGTCTCCCTCTTTATGGGGGTTGGCGGAGATGGGAGAAGCCCCCCGGTAAAGTGACAGGGAAAGGGACAGTGGAAAAAAAAAACAACTCTGTTGGATCTGAGAATGATATCACGCAGGTAGTGAAAATGGTGGTCGATGGGAAATATACTTCAGAACAACCACTCGGTGATCATACAGTATCATTCGCTGTAATATCAGCTGTCGCTATTATTTATAACTTATAACCAAAATTTTCTTTTTTATTTATCAAATATATCTATCTGAATCTAAAGGTCCTAACGATGGCAGAAAATATGATTGGAAATGCTGCCCAAATTGAAGAAATTAATATGGAGATCGCCGCTCAAATTGAAGAAAGAGAAGAAATTTTTATTAACTTGGAAGGCGATTCCATCAGTTATAAACATTCATTTTTGGACAAATCATCTAGGTTTGTTAAAAGATCATTCTTGTTTAACATCGACATTAATTATATTGAGGAGGAGGAAGATGATCAGGAAATTGACGAAGGAGTGGACATGGATGGACAACTGCTAAATTTAGGAACCGAGGCTGACGTAAAAGTAAGCAAGTTTAGGGCTAGTGAATTATTTAATAATTTTGAAGAAAAAGATGTATGTGTTATACAAAGCTACACTAAAATTGAAAGTCAAAGACTAGGAACATTTGATATTTACGGAGAGGGGAGTCCGATCATGTGAGCTGCCACTACAAAAGAGCTTATGTTATTAGTGCTTCTGATTTACATTGTGCTATTTGTAGGGTACATCTTCTTCTACTAATTCCTGAACATGCTTGCTTTTACTGCAATAAAAATGAAAAAAAAGAGATAGAAGATTATGTCGTTAAATATTAATATTAAACATAGTTTGTAAAGATGATGTGTAGATTATTTCAACAATATTAATTTAAAATATTAATTTTAAACATAAATTGTAAAGATAATAAGTAGAATACGTCAACAATATTAATTTTAAAAAATGTCAACTGTTACTATAGCGGTTATATAATTTCAGTGCTATATGCAAAATACTTCTTTTTATTCTAACATTTGACCCCGTATTTTTTTTATTGCAACAAGAACGAAAAATGAAATAGCTAATCATATGTAAAAATAATGTGTAGATTATGTAAACTGCCACTATAAGCGCTCATATATTAGCATAAAATTTTGTTAACGCTTGTTTCTCTATTCAATTGAGTTTTCTCTTACTTGATGCGAATTATATTAATATTATTAGTATAATTAAAAAATAATAACTTTTAATTTCCACTGTTTATTTTAAAAATGTTAAACCATAACAATTGTTTTGTTATGTAATGTGAAAATTAGTATGTATTAAAAAACTTCTTAGAACATTGTGGTTTTAATATAGGAAAAGGAAAAAAAAATATTAATATATTATTATTAGTATAATTAAAAAATAATAACTTTTAATTTCCACTGTTTATTTTAAAATGTCAAACCATAACAAATTAGTATGTATTAAAACACTTAAAGAAAATTGTCGTTTCAATATAGGAAAAGGAAAAGGAAAAACTGTGTGTCAATTATTATATATATATATTTACATTTACTTTTTACAAATTTATTTGATTAGAGTTTTCACAAACACAAATTATGAAAAATATTATCCTCTTTTTAAAACTACAACAAAATAATGTCTAATTACATCTTTGAAGGTTTGTACCAAATAGTAATATGTAGTGCGACATACAGGACAATTGTTTACCATTACCAATTTTCATCATTCCATCTTAAAATACATTTTAAACAAAAAATGTGGGAACATGTATTTGGTCTACATGAATCATAATATTCGGTTATTTCAAAACAAATAGCACAAAACACTTTTTTCTCTTCACTCTTAGTTTTGTTCAAATTTTTTAAAACAATCCCATGTTCTTCTTCTCGAACTAATGGTATAGTTTCTTCTCGAACTCCTGGTATAATTTCTTCGAGGCTAATTGTCTGAAGCGGAATGGATCGATTTCTTTCTCCAACTGATTCACTCATTTTAATTTTAATATTATTAATAGATTTATTCAACAGATTTTTTTTCTTTTAACAGTCACTCGTACCTTAGTATACTAAAATGATCTTGATGCACCTATTTATAAGACTTAAGAATGCAAAATCAAATGTGGGAGGACAAAGACAAAAAATTAAAAATATGATGCGAATGAGAATAAAAGGGGAGGAAGATAAGAATGAGGGACATGAGAGAGAGGAAGAGGAGGAGGAGGAGGCGCTCCCCTGTTTTAACTACTAAATTCAATAAGTAGTTTTTATGTTGACTCACACCACCATTTTGTTACTTCATTTTGAATTCGTATCAGTTTATTTTAATATCACATTTAATTTTTCTACTTAATTAACAGTCAATTGAATAAGATTAAAAATAAATTGGCCACTATTTTGTTCCGCCATCTTGAATTGGTACCACAGTTTATCTCTATATTACACTTAATGCTTGCAAAAAATTTGAAGTTAATCTAATAAATAGTTTTTTCAGACTCATTATTTAAATATTTTATTAGAGCGCCATTTTGTTATGCTATCTTATATGCATAACAAAATGTTACCTGTTCGTTCCTATGTAACACTTGATTTTTGTGCAAAATTTGAGGCTAATTTAATAATTAGTTTTTTAGAAATATTTTTGTTACATATCACTGGCCGCCATCTTGCTCCAGCACATTAGATTTTCACTGTCACTTAGTCAATCTGATAAGTAGTTTTTAAGCTATGCCGTGAACTCACAGGCAGACAAACCCACAGAAGGACCGACGGAACTGATTAAACTTATTTTTGGCACCTAGATACGCTAAAACGTCAATATATCTAAAACTGCAAAGGGGGATTTTTTTATGACTACAAACACTCTATTTTGCCACCATTTTGTTCTGCCATCTTGAGTTAGTACCACAATTTTACTAGTTCACCTCTATAACACAGTTAGTCATAGCATATAAATCAATCCAATAAGTAGTATTTTCAGGCTGAATTTTTAAATATTTTATCAAGCCGCAATTTTGTTTCGCCATCTTGAAATCCTAACAAAATTTTACCAGTTGATTCCTACTAATATTTGATTTTTGTGCAAAATTTTAAATAATTCGGATAAAGATTTTATTATATACAGGAAGTATATAATAAAAATCTATACATTCCATTCTACTCCCAAGTTAAGCCAAACCTCAAAGACTTTTGTATTTATTACTACAAACCCCAGTATAATGAAGTGACAAAATACCATTCAACATGTTAAACATAAGATTGAATAGATCCCAGTAATAAAATCCAATTTTTCAAAAAAAACTTAAAAAGTTTCATTTCTATTAGAGATTGTTTTTCTTTTAGCTATGTAAATGTGGTATGTAGTATCAATCAACAAAAGTAAATTTTATTGTTTGTCAATTTTCACAAAAACAAGATTTTTAAAAAATGATGAAAGAAATAGTTGTTCCTTTTTTGATTTTATAGCTATATATAAAATTTCAATGCCGTTTTTTTGTTGGTGAAAACAGAAATGAGTCCAAATAATGTGTTTTAACAAACACAGCACTTCTTCACTTATACTATGTACGTACATCAATGGTTTTCTCAAGTTGAGGTTTATAGGAAAATAATATAATAATTTGGTTGTGTTTTACCGTTTTTGTAAAATAAGCATAGTTTATTTATTAAAATTAAGCGTTTTAAATCCTTAAGAATTTGACATTTATTTTTAGAAGCTTTTTTATCCCCTCAGATTTGCTCCCGAGGGAGGCGAGAGACGAGAATCTCTCGTATCAGCGTCATCACTAGTAAAATTGCAGTACTTATCACTTTATTGTCACTAAATGATTATTAAAAACATTTTTGAATACCTACATTTTTAATATTTTACTGCATATTTCATTGAGGATGTTTTATGTTATTTGTCAAAGTTCTGGTAATATTTTAGGTTACATAGTGGAGTACAGACAGAGGAACCGATTAAGTGCCGGGAAACTGAATTTACCGTAAATGAGTCAGAAGATAAAAAACATGAAATAATTATTGGCTGGGATCAGTCCAGTATATTTCACGACCAGGTACTATTGGAAAAACAAAAAAATATTTTTAAAGTATCAATATAACCCAATAAAGCTATAGGTTACTCAATCCGTTTTCCCACTAATAAGTGTTAATTAAAATACACTCATGTAAAAATTATTATACCCCCAACAGACATACTCTACAGATATAATTATTTTGGAAGCTGATAACTAACATTTGTATTTTGTATTATCTTGGCTTTAATTTTCTTGTTACTGTTATTGTACTGGCTTGTTTTTTAATCAGATTGGGCATCTAAAACTGCTTTTTGTTATTCTCCTTTTTTGCATCTTGCTTTGTTTACCGTGACATAAACATAAAAATTATCAAAATGTTCGCTACATTAAAAGAAAGAAAAACTTGGCAGTCTACTTTTTTGGTAGAAAAATTTAATTGCTAGAAAAACTTAAAAATTGCAAAATGCAAACTAGTATAACAACTAAAAATATATCTTTACATCAAAATTTCCCTACAATAATTTTTTTAAAGTGACTTTTTGACTTATTACAGATTATTCCGAATTCACGGTGTAAAAATGCCCCGCAGGAACAAAAATTAGACTATTTTAATCAAGTAGCCATGGCCCCTGCATAATGGCTGTAGAAAGTCACATTCAACAATTTGTTGGTTTGTAACTTGGCGTTAAGTTTTTTTTGCTTTTAACATAATAATGTTTATTTTATGTTGTTCAGGAACATGAAATGTTTTTTTTTCTTGTCTGTAATCCTAACAGTTAAAATTAGTTATTATTATTATTATTATTATTATCATCATTATCATGGTAAACCTCTATGATTATATATTGCATTATAATTTTACAAAGTAGAAAAATAAACATAATTACATACCAAATTTGTGAATGCAAGAATCTTGGTATCTTTTACATTAATACTGTTGTGTGCTGGTGTTCAGCTATACAAATTTAAATATCTATTCGTATGTGTCGGTTTCCTGTAAAGGGTATAATCTAGGGTGGCGTTTTTTTCTTTTGTACTAACACATCTAGAAAGGAAATGTCACCATCTGACTCAATTTATATAGTGAATTTTATATTAGAATGTTGTTGGTTTAGATGATCTAAAAATATAGTTATCTTTTCTTCTCCTTCAGGCCATATTACAATAGTATAATCTACATATCTAAACCAACATTTAGGTTGTAAAGTAGCAGAGCTTAAAGCAATTTCCTCGAAAGAAAGATGTTCGCTACCACAGGAGATAGTGGAGATCCCATGGCGGCACCAGAAGTTTGCTTATGAAAGGCTCCATGAAAAATGAAATATGTGGACGTTAAGCATTCTCTTATCAATTCAATTAAGATTGGATTAAGATTTTTATGTTGAAATATGTCAAAAATATAGAAATTGAATCGTCAAGAGGCACATTTGTATTCAGGGATTCAACATCAAAACTGACTAAAATATCACCGAGACCTAAAGTAAAATCTTTAATATTTTCTACGAAATGTTTAGAGTTTTTGATATAAGAATTAGATCGTCCTGTAAATTAGTTTAAGATATTGGGTAAATATTTACCTATTTTGTAAGATGGCTAACTTACTGCACTGACGATGGGACATAACAGAACATTAGCTTTATGCATTTTTGGAAATCCGTAAAATCTAGGAATCTTCGAACCGCTTGGCTTCAAATTATTCTGCTCTAGATATTGCAAATATTAGACATTAATAAGGCTGAAAATATTCCTTTCAATTTTCTTAGTTTGACATATCAAAAACTCTGTTTGATGTGTTGAGGTTGAACCTATGTATATAAATGTGCCTATTGGCGAATCAATTTTAGTAATTTCTAACATATGTCATCATAAAGACCTTAATTCAATCTTAACTAAATTGATAAGAGAATGCTGAACGTCTACGTCCATATTTCATTTTTCAAGGGACCTTTTATGAGCAACCTACGGAAGCCGCCATGAGATCTCCGTGATCTCCTGTGGTAGCGAACATCTTTATGGAGGCTTTCGAGGAAATTGCTTTAAGCTCCGTTCCTCTACAACCTAAATGTTAGTTTTGATATGTAGATGATACTTTTGTAATATAGCCTTATGGAGAAAAAAATTTAATTATATTTTTAGATCAACTAAACCAACAACATTCTAAGTTAAAATTCACTATGGAAATTGAGTCAGATAGTGCCATTCCCTTCTTAGATGTGTAAGTACAAAAAAAAAATAAAAAGGCACCCTCGATCATACTGTTTACAGGAAACCAACACATATAAAGAGATATTTAAATTTTCGTTCTCACTATCATCCATCTCAAAAACAATCGGTTATCAATGCTTTAGCTTTTAAGGCTTCGTCAATCTGTGATGCAAATTCAATTCCGAAGAAACAGAAAAACTGACTGAAGCTTTAAAATCACAAACGGATATTGCACCGAAAATGTTAGGCGTTCGATTGGGTATTATCATAATCCCATACCTTAACCAGTATTGGACACTTAACCGTTAAGTAGTGCAATTTTACTTTTTATCCAGTTTACCATAGAAAAAATCGCAAGAATTCTGTAGAGATTCAACATTCGCACAATCTTTAGTACACACGAAAAGCTTGGAACACCAAAAGATTTAATTCGTTTTCAATCAGAAGCAGTTTATAAAATTCCTTGTTCCTGCGGTATAGTGTATAAAGGTGAAACTGAACGGTCTTTGTCTACTAGACTTAAGAAACAGGAAAGATATATAAGTAAGAGACAAATTGTTCAATTCGCCGTCGTTGAACACCAACATATAACAGGACACATGATTAATGTAAAACATACCAAGGTTCTTGCATTAGTCTCAAGTTACTGTAAACGAAAAATTAGAGAATCTATTGAAATTATCAAGCACCCTGAAAATCTCAATAGCGACAATACGTTAAGCGTGGAAACCACTCCTCACAGGGAGTCTCCGCGTCGATGGGCATAGGTCGGGTACAAATACTCTGCTCATCAGACCTGTTTTGATCTTATGCAATTTGACACGGTCTAAACCCAAGAACCATGATTTCTTAATTATCTAGGTAACTAAAGGTATCTTCTATTTTGCTTCTTCTAAAATGTGAAATATTACCCCGATATATTATTTGAAATATTTAAATGCTATAAAAAAAAAACACATAATAATAATAATAATTTGCAAGTTAAAAATATTTGGTTTAATAATCTAAAGACACGTTTGGTTATATATGTAGTATAAAAATAAGAATTGATCTCTTTTATTTTAGCCAACTTAAGTACATAATTTTACATTTATTTTCGTTGGTTTAATTTGAGCATTGCTTATATTAATTAGACTACAAATATATGTTAATTCGTTCTGTTAACTACAAAGCAAACATATTTTGATTAAAATAAATAGATCTAAAGGTTTCTTCAATAACCCATTGTTGCTGTAGATACACACTATGTTCCTAATTTTAAACATGTATCTGGTGACACTATCCTTTATGTATATGCTATTATGTTCTAATAAATTCCCAACCCCGCAGACAGGTTTATTTTTAATGTTTTCTAATTTATAAAGAAAAACTGTATATTCAAATACTTTTCTCCTGCTATCTTTTAAAACTCATCATTAGATCATGAGAATGAAACATTCCATCAGAAACTTGTCAACATTTTATACAGGATGTCCTGTACCTTCAATTTTTTTTTTAAGTAATGATATATCAAAATTGATACTTTCGGACTTTCAAAGGCTGTACAATTTAAAATGTTTGTCTTCTTGTCTCTTTTTCAGCTCAACCTGGCTTGTTTTTCAGTTTTTTAGTTAGTAAAAGCACACGTGCTTAGATTAGAAGTTGATATCATAATAAAGATAATAAAAAACTTAAATAAAAATGCTTAGTTCGTTTTATTGCTAATCGAACCATTTTAATTTTAGTGAAATCTACAATACTAAAATTGTTAATTTTTAAACGTCAATATT